>APFE030380620.1:0-26629 GCA_000404065.3 Pinus taeda | reverse complement strand
CAAAGGTTGCCAGACTGTGAGCATGCAAGTTGTGGTTCCTAGGTATTTTGGTGAGCTGATATTCTAGGAAGTTGTTGAGCAAGTCTGTTACTGCCAACCTATAAGACCTTAGCCTGGGATCATTTGTAACAAAATTTCCCTTTATCTGTTGGATAATCAGGTCTGAATCCCCCAATATGGATACTTTGTTCACTCCTAGATTCTTAATTAGTTTGAGACCTAGTAGGAGGGCTTCATATTCTGCCATGTTATTTGTGCATCTGAAGTTAAGCCTATATGCATGACCTAGAGCATGGTCATTTTGAGTATTGTGTATCCATGCCCCTGCTCCTGCTCCAAGCTTATTTACTGACCCATCAAATTCTAAATACCACAAGGTTTCTTGGTCAATATTGGTTTCAATTGATTTACAGACTTGTTCAATTTTAATTGATTTACAGATTTGTTCAGTGGGCAAGTCTAGTCTTGGTGATTCTTGTGACATGTCAGCAGACTCTGCTGTTTTAATGAGATCAGTGATCTTTTATTCAGCAACAGTGGATTGTTCATTCATATGCCTGGTTTCCTTTGTTTCTAGGAGCTTGAGCTCAGTTTTGGGGCATATATCAGCATTGTATAGTATGAAGGAGTCCATATCTGAATGGATGGAGTAGATTGGGAAATTTTGGGGTTTATCGTGGCTGCTGACCACATATTTCATGAGTGTCTCTCTGTACAGTCTCTTTGGCTGGCCAAAGACTGAATATGGATATACATGTCTAGTGCAAAGATCCTTGGAAGTTTGGCACCCCAAGCTCTTGAAAAGGAGCATTACCATTATTTAGGTGGAATGTCAGCCACTACTACATCCATTAGGAATTGTTTTGGCTGGATATTGGATTAGGGATACCACAGAGGTCTTTGATCAGGCCTAAACATCTTACCTGGCTGGAATCAAATGAAAATAAATCTTTATAGGGTTTGGTGATGTCTAATCCAAGTTTTTCCATTACTGATTTGGGCATTAGGTTATGAGAGGCCCCTGAGTCAAACATGGCATTGTGTAATACTTTGTCATGAATGTTTAGGCTTACATAGAATGGAGGAGTTCCTCCATCCTCTGATTTGCCATTGACTTCTGAGCCAAAAATCAGTTCTGGTTGGTCATCCAGAATGTTGACTGCATCCCTATTTTCTGGTACTTGCAATGATCTATTGATTTGTTGTCTGAAGATCTCATGTTTGGCTAGTTGTTAGGCCCCTATACTACTAGTGTAACCCCTTATTGTTATTAGTACAACCCCCTTATTATATTGATGTACCCATGTAGTGCCCATATTGTTACTATTGTGCCCCATAGAAGCCCACTATTGTTATTATTGTGCCCTTACATTATTATTGTTATGTCGGCTCTGATTATGTTATGAGCCCTTAGACTCCTATATATATAGAAAGGAGGTCATTTCATTTGTATCATCCAAGAATTGTTCATTTATGTAATGTAAAGGAGGTTGCCCCCTCGAAGAGGCTGAATTCTAAGGCGTTGATCTATCTTTTCTATCTTTTTTGAGCTAGTTTCATAACAAATTCAATCAGAGAATTCACCAACCCATCTTGTGTCTCATTCGCTGCAATACATTCACGCTCCATTCTTTCATGATCACCACCCTGAACCTTGTATCAACAAATTGTTTTCACCTCCGCAAACTCGTTTGCTCCGTTCCGTGTCATAGATGTGGGATTCATTAAGGCCCTCCTACGACGGGTCACTTCTTGTTGACATCAACTCATTATCCAAGAAGTCGACCTAGGAACAACCCTTTAAGTACCTTGAAGCTTGCATGCCTCAATGGCAAGTTTCTTGCTTCTGGAAACAGGTTTACATCAATAGACCTCGACTGAAAGATTTTGTGTGGTGTTCAATGCCAAGTCCCATTTTCACACCATGTGAATTGTATTGTAGTACCTTGAGGGTCATCATCATTATCGGTGATTCCTCTCATGCTTGTTAATAGCTTACATCATTGGTTGGTAATTAGGCGATTCCTTTCCATGTCCGACTCCAGAATATTTTTGACATGGATTGACTTGTACTTCAGGTGAAGATTGGACGAGTTTGAAGACCTCGGATCTAGTTTCATCCATCCGGGCTGTGATATATTTAGGAAAATAAAGACACCAAATGTACATCATTGTTGCACAAATGATCATCTGAATCAAAGGATGATGGCTCTATCAAAATCATCAGTTTGCCACACAGACAGTTGTATGTCATATGTACATGAAAATGAATTTATAAAGTTGAGCATGGGAATGCCCGCCTCAGCTAGATCATGAAAATGTTATGAAGATAATGTATTGTATTGTATCTTATTACAGGTCACCTTCCAGTTTGAAAAAACTCGGATCCTCATGATAAAGAATTTCACCCGACATCAAAAGATTTTCGACCTGATGGTTTAGGGGACAACTGTTATAGACATATCTGGGAACTACAACCCCAATCACATATATCCATAAACCAAGGGCTTATCAGTCCCTAAAAGTGTTGTTTCATGCCCTAAAGGAACAAGTTCACCTGATTACGTCATATCCTAGAAGATATCCATAGAAAACTACTCTGAACTGGTCAAAACTCAACCATACAGATTGCTCAGTGCTAAGGGTGCGATGCATCTCACCTGCTCAGTGAAAAAAGTGTGGTGCATACTAGAAAGCCCTTATGTAGGGTGCGATGGGCGAGAGTAGACAAATGGCAAAGACAGTTTTCAAGGTGGATGATCATGGAATCTTCCAAAAACCTCTCCTGTGACACTTGCCTCTCTGAATTCACCCAGGGATGAGTAAGAGATCATCAATCTCCAACTGGAATCAAGAACTATCAAAGAGAAGACATTAATCGAAATCCCAAAAGCTGACTCACCCCCCTGCAATCACCTATATATGGATCCCTCATCCCAGAGATCCAGAGGTTGGAAGTTTGCATATTGTAAGGAAGTGTTGTTAGATTCTTGGTGGAACATCATAGTGTTGGGTGATCTAAGCTTTTCATGAGGTGAAGAAGAGCTTTCATGCTGGGAGGATGATGCTGGGTCAGATCAATGGGTTGTAATCCTCTCTTCTAATCTTTACATCAATAAATCTATTCAAGATTTCCTCCACATTCTTTTATGTTTGATAATATATGCATTTGTGTGGTCAATATATATCTGGTCCTATATTATTTATGATCGTAGATCTCTCTACTTTGAAGGTATTGTGTTGCTTTGACTAGTTCTGAGCAGTTTTCTATGGAGAACTTCTGGGAGATGATGTAATCAGCTAACCTTGTTCCTTTAGGGCATGAAAAAACACTTTTAGGGACTCATAAGCCTTTGGTTTATGGACATATGTGATTGGGGTTGCAATACCCAAATATGTCAAGCTAGCTAGCCTTCGAATTGCATTTGCTATGCAAGTGCAAAGTAGATCAATGCTGCTTTAGTCTATCTCCAGGTTTTGTTTATAAATTGAATAATTGATTTGCAAACATCCTAATTTCCCTAGTGGTGGCTCAACTAGCCCCATTATATCTGCCCCTATGATTTGAATCTACTGACTATCATTAGCTCGGCCTAAATCCCCGAACTAAACTATAAACTGTGACCAAGAACCAAGTTGAAGTCTCATCCTTGGACCATCACACCTTCTCTTCTTCGGAATCTAGATGCATCGCAACTCCCATGTGCAGTAGGTGAGATGCATCGCTCTTTCCCTGTGTTATAGGTGCGATGATCAGATAAGACCTCTTCTGCTTCCAGATTTTGGTTTTTTGTTCACTTTCTTCAACTTTATTCAGGAGTTTTGTTGTCTGTGATCAGTATATCACTGCAGAAACTCCCTTCCTTTGCATGAATCAGCCTCCAGAGTACAAAGAATTGTAAATGTTTTTATGTATTGTTCGCCATTTACGGTTCTCCTTTACAAAGAAGTAGCGTAATCAAATTGTCGTCTTTTGATTTGGAAGTGTCACAAGTGTCACTTTCAGTCAAAGGAAAGAATCCTATTGTTCTTGATGGTCAATTACACTATTACTCTTGTATTTGATTTGAATTAATAGTTTTTCAAGCGTCGAAAGTAGCTTTCAATTCAAAATCACAAAGTGTCATCATTACCTTCCTTTTGTCTTTTGAAAAGAAAACCGTTAGTATTGTCGCTTGAAATGATTCATATTTGTACTTAGCATTCTTTTTGTCATTCACACATTAAGAAAGTGAAAACAAATACATGCATGTGCATTTGCATTTAGACTGCTTGTTGATTTTTATTTAGGACAGTGCATCTAGTGTGTGCTCTTTGCTCTATGTTGAAAGAATCCCACTTCTCTTTCTTTAGTAGCTAGGATTTTCATTGCAAAAAGAAGATTAAATGATTTTTTATCATCTTAGATTGCATTTTAGGATTTGTATATCTACATCACGCAGTGAACTTGAAAGGAAAACTTCATAAGAAAGATCAACTGTAAAATAAATTCAATGAACATAGAAATGCTTTGGAACCTAACACACAACATTTAGAAGTCTAGGCTATAGACGTATTCTGACATCGTAAAGCCTGGTAACTATCGCTTTCATCGTAGGTTGGGTGATTCCTCCTCTTTGAGACGACAAGTGCCAGTATGGACTTGTGCTCCCACGTACCGTTGAGTATATATTGGGAGACCACAATAGGCTATATCCTTTATCCTTAGGAAGCCATGTCTGCCACCCTATCGATCACAATGCACTGAACACAGCGTTCGAGAAGATTGACTGCCGTACCGTAAAAAGTATTCGACAGTTTTGCGATTGGTTTGGTAATCCCTCTATCTAGATTTCTATAGTAGTCTCTTTCATTCCTTTTCAGACTCCTTAAAGGAAAAGGTCCATCTGAGCACTTGTCACTTCAGCCTCATTAAAAATCAAAGGCGAATAAAGTCATCTTTAACTTTTTCTTGACTCTTAAAAATTGAAAAAGAAAGTTGTGTCAAAGCATCTAAAATTCATTAAAATCGGAATCATTTTTCCCTTGTTTTGAGTTGATCGAGTAATCCGCAATCGTGGAAGAAATTCAATAGAAACCCCATCGTTCGCAGAGATTAATGAGTCAACCATCTTTGACTCTAGAAACAAAACTATTCTATACAAAGCGAACTCATTTAACCGGGTCAAAGTCCCTTGGATTGCTTGGGAATTGTGTTCCAACATCCTCAGGGACTCCGGTTACTCCAACCATCTCTGGTACCCTTGCCTTTACAGAAGAAGTTCTGCGACCACAAGAGGACATTAGAACTGATCCTAGTGTAATGGTAAATGCTTCTATTCCAGAACTGGATACATCTATAGCTGATTCAGAAGGTGTTACCCCTCTAACAACTGTCGCTATAGAGTCTATACCTTCTTCGGTACCAGAAATATTTTACAGACCTGACGGTCTACCTCTCCCACCTGGATTGATTGCTATAGAAGAGATTGTGGAGGATCCTCCATCTAGTACTCCATTGCATTTTGGAACCGAGATCACCCTATATCCTTCTTCATCAGAAGTTAGTCTCCCTTCATCGCAAGTTCCTGTAGAATCACTAGGAAATCTTTTGGATAGACTAGATATGTCTGAACAACCGTCGACATCTAGGACCGTGTCATGGGACTGTTTCGACAGTATGGTCTGTTCTCGTTTGTTCATCTGAAATAATATCTGGAATCTCTTATGTTGAGTCTCAACAAATTGGTCCTTTGCAATAGTATCAATTTGGGCAGTCCTGTCTTCAAAGGCAAATCATTCCTTTGAGCACTGGGTTGCCACCATATGGGGGGCAGTATGCCCTTTCATTGTTTCCTTTGGGAGAACAATCATATGGGAGTTCACAATAAAATTCGGGTCATGGTGGAATTACATCCAACGGTTGGGTGCGAATACTACCTCAACAACCAAGAGTTGTATACTCAATGCAACAAAGCCTACCTGTGTCGAATATCCCCACTACACCGACCATTGTGACAGTGTAGCAAGTACAAGTGTAGCCTATTGTATGCCAACCTCAAGTTTCTCAGGTCGTAATACAACAGCCTCTTGTCTCCATTACACAGCCGCAATCACCGATTAGTGACTCCCTAACCGGAGCGACCCAAGTTCAAACGAGTATTATTACCCCTCATCTTGGTCAAATAGCTAGTATTGGACAACAGCAAATGGTTTCACAACCATGGCTGGTGCAATATCAACAACCAGAATTCCAACAAGTTTACCAAGGATCTGAGCAACAAATCTTTGCAAGTAATGGGCAGCCGTATCTTCAAAATGGTCAACATCAATCATTTTATAATGGTTGTGCCCATCAACCTTACCAAAGTTATTAGCATCAAATGCAATATGCTAGTATGCAAAGACCCACTGCTCAGGCAATCCCATCTTATCCTGGGTATGCTTCACCGAACCTGAATCAACAGTTGCCCTTCGTGGTGACTTTAGAGTTACCGGACCTAAATCGGCTAACAAATGATGCAATTTCTTATGTCCCTTGGTGGCCGGAAATTCCTCATAAACTTCCGTCATATATTCCTAAGTTTAATGGAAATCTGGATGAAGACCCATCGAATCATGTGATGACCTTCCATTTGTGGTGTTCATCCAACACTCTTAATGATGATTCGATTAGGCTTCACCTTTTTCAGCGAACGTTAACTGGTTCGGCAGCAAAATGGTACATTGAATTGCCTAGAGCTTCATTTGATAACTTCAGCACCCTTTCCACAACCTTTTTAACCCATTTTCAGTTACTAATAAGGTATGAAACAAGAACAGAGATTCTTACCAATTTCAAACAGACGACAGCCACTCACATGTCTGATCATATCCATGAGTGGCAGCGTCGTTGTAGAATGGTAAAAACATATGTTCCTGATCAGCTATTAGCTTAATGGTTTATTAAGTCATTGTTACCTTCTACACAGAAGATGTGGCAAAGGGAGGGGTCGTCACTGAAGAACAAGTCATTGCTCATGCACAATATCTAGACTTGATATATACTCAGTCTAGCACACTCTATGACAAAATCTCTGATGCAACTAGACCAGAATTTTTTGTTCCTCCTCCTCCTAAATCAAACAAAGACTCTCATGCCAGTGATGGTGTGATAGGTACGACTAGCACAAAAATTGTAAAGGCTACATTGAAGAAATCTCGTATGGTTTCTAGTCAAAATGCAAATGAAGAACTTCTCACCTTGGAGGTAAATGCCATGTCGACTGACAAAGGCAAAGAACCGAAGCAACCAGGGGGCAAGAAGAAAAAGAAAGGAAAAGAAGAAACAGGAGTCGTCACCTGAAAAAACTTCTGCAAACCCTTCTGGAGAAAGGAAACCAAATCATCCATGCTTTATATGCGATGAGGATCATTGGATGAGAGACTGTCCACACAAAGCTGAGCTTAGGAAACTCTTAAAGAATTCAAAAACCTCAACAGTATTGACTGATATGTTTCCAAATCCAGGAACCAATCTGGTTTCTAGTAGCAATTCTTCCCCATCCCAAGTGCTCATGTTTTCTATTTTGAAACAGCAAAATGATGCTTTGATATCAACAAGGAATAAAGATTATGGGAATCCACAGCTGTCAAACAACAAGGCTATTGATCAACCTAGTAGTTCGACAACAACTTCGGCTGAAGTTGTGCCACCTGTCATTCCTGAGCTAATGATAAAGCCGCCAAAGGGAGGAGTACACAAATCGACATTTAATCCTCATGCCAGAGCAACACAAAATTATAATATAGTAGAGGACCTCGCCCAATCATCGTCCGCTATGTCGACACTTGAGGTACTGCAAAATTTCCCCTCCCAAAAGCAGGCTCTATTATCAGCAATAGGTGGGATTGACCTAGCATATTCCAATCTGGTGGCCTTCAATCATAAAGGATATGACCCTCAGTTACCAGCTCAACTTTCTTTCCTTATTCAAGTGAAAGCCCTCAACAAAATTGTTCATCGAACGATTATTGATGAGGGAGCATCTACACGTATTATGTTGATGAGTTGCTGGAAAACTTTGGGCTCACCACCCTTGTCGTGATCATCAATGACGTTGAAATCATTTGATGGACGAACATACACTCCATATGGGATTTTAAGTAACTTGCAAGTCAAACTGGGGGGCAAGACAGTAGAAATTGATGTTGAAGTTATCGATGGAAACCTCGATTACAACATCCTAATGGGAAGACCCTGGATATATGATATGGCCATTGTTGTGTCGACATCCTTCAGAAAGATTGCATTTCCTTTCCAAGGAGGAGTTACAATCATTGACCAACAAGCGTTTCTCCCCAATAGTTCACAAGTTACAGGAAGCATTCCAATAATCCACAAGAGCTCTCATTTGCTTCAAAATATAGGAGTAGGCCTACTAAAAGACCCAACATTGATGGGTACTTTTTCCCCACCGCCTCCAAACAATCTAGCGAAAGTGGCCATGGTGGGAACCTACAATATGGTGTCTTCCATTCAGAAGATATCCAATCACGATGTTAGCATGGATCATCGCTAGGTTTTGCCTCCAAGCCCAATAGAAATATGGTAGCAATCAATGTTTTCGGCATGGCAGACAAACCCAAATCAACGCTCATCAAGCATTTGGATAGATAGGTCTAAGGAATATGGTACCCCTTTAGATCCTTGGTCGCATGTACATTCTACAGATGAAGGAATTGTTCAGTCAATAATGATTGACGGGGCACCATGGGAAGATTACCACCATCGTTCCCATCTTTTGGATTATAAAGAAGATTGTTCCAGTGACCTTGATCATCCTTCAGTATTTGATTTCCTATCAAATACTATAAATACAGTGGATTTCAAGCAAAGCTTGTTCAATATTTAAGAGACTATCGCCATCAGTTTCTCGACCAAACCAAATGTTGTAGAGAATATTCATGTCAGCAAATCTTGTTCTCCTTCAGAACTATAAATATATTACGCTCTCTTTCACGAGTTCAGAGATGTCATTGCATGGTCATATGAAGAAATGTCAGGCATTGACACAAGTGTAGTTGAACACGAAATTAAAATGTATCCAGATGTCAAACCAGTACGACAATGGCTTCACCAGGTGCACCCCAAGAAAGCCGCTACCATCAAGGCAGAAGTTGAAAAACTTTTCCATGCTGGTTTCGTTTACCCCATTCCTCTAACCGATTGGGTATCGAATATTGTTACTGTAATGAAAAAGCAAGGAACGATAAGAGTGTGCGTCGATTATAGGGATGTAAATCAAGCTTGTCCAAAGGACAACTACCCTACACCCTTCATTGACCAGATAATTGATGAATGCACCGGATGTGAAATCTTTTCATTTATGGATGGATTTTCGGGGTATAATCAAATAAATATCTGCCCACAGGACCAGTCAAAGACTGCATTTATTTGCCCGTGGGGCACATTCGCTTACTGCAAGCTACCTTTTGGTTTAAAGAATGCAGGGGCAACCTTTCAGAGGGCAATGAATTATGCCTTCCATGACATCAAGAACATCGTTCAACCATATCTTAATGATCTTTCAGCTCATTCGCAAAAGCGGACCGATCATCCGCAGCATTTGAGAGCGATATTTCTATGTTGCCGACGCTACAAGATACGACTCAATCCACACAAATGTGTGTTTTGTGTCGGTTCTAGTCCTTTACTTGGCTTTGTAGTTTCGAAAGACAAGATTCGTCTCAACCCCTATAAGGTTCAGGTAATCATTGATTTGCCTCCACCTTCAAATTTTCTTCAGATTCAGAAACTCCAAGGGAAAGCAAACTTTCTAAGGAGGTTCATTCCAAATTATGTCGAACTTGCTAAAGGTTATATAAGTATGTTGGAAAAAGTACCCTTTGTCTGGGATCAGGTTGCGCAAGCTTCCTTTGATGCTTTAAAGGAGTCCCCAATCAAAGCATCATTAATGTATGCTCCTGATTCTCAAAAATAATTTAACCTATATCTGGTTGCAGCAGATATGACCATAGCAATGGCTTTAGTTCAAGAAGACCATGGAATTGAACATCCTATTTATTATTTAAGTCGAAACTTAAATGATACAGAAACCAAGTACTCCTATGTTGAAAAGCTGGCTCTTGCAGCAGTTCAAGCAATACAGAGATTTCGACACTATATCCTCTTTCAAAAAACTATCATTTTGTGAAATTGCAACCCCATGACTTATATCTTGTCGCAACAGTTACTGGGGGGCAAATATTCCAAATGGATTGCAATTTTGCAAGAGTTTTATCTAGAATTTGTAAAATCCAAATCAAAGAAAGCCCTGGTTTTCGTGGAGTCACTATGCGATCTCCCATCATCGTCCAACGATTCAACATCCAATGCAACGATTATGGATGAATCTTTGTTTATGATATCTTCAAGTGATCCGTGGTATGGAGATATAATCATCTATCTCCAAACCCAAACATATAGGCCTAATACCTCCCGTTCAGAGAAACTACGTACTCGATACCAAGCAAAAGACTACATGATCGTCGGTGATACACTTTACCGTTGTGGTATCGATACAGTTCTGCGGAGCTGCCTCACCCATGAGGAGGCCGAAAAAGTCTTGAATGATTTTCATTCAGGCGCATGTGGGGGACATCAATTTGGTTACACTGCAGCGCAAAAGATTATACGAGCAGGATACTTCTGGCCAAAAATGTTCAAGGATTGCATAACCGCAGTCAGAAGTTGCCATGCTTGTCAAATCTTCGATCACAAAACTAGAATACCACCCACACCTCTACAGCCAGTATTCGCTATTGGACCATTCACCAAATGGGGCATAGATTTCATGACATGTAACCCCACCTCAGCCGGGGGGCATGGGTATATCATAGTCGTAGTTGACTATTTTATGAAATGGTCGTAGTTGACTATTTTATGACCAAGGCCTAGCACTGCATTTGTGGGCAGAAGCATGTAAGACAACAGTGTACTTGTAGAACCATAGTCCTTATCGGATTCTTGTTATGATTACACCGGAGGAGGTTTTATTGGGGAGAAAGCCAGATGTGTCACATTTCAAAAAATTTGGAGCCTTCATTTGCTTCCATGTATCCAAATATTTGAGGAATAAACTTAAGCTGAAAATAGAGTTGGGAGTTTTTATGGGTTACACAAAACTTCACATAACTACCAGATGTACTTACCTTCCCTCAAAATGAAAATTGTATGAAGGGATGTAAATTTTTATGAGGATAAAGTAATAATATGCTCACTTGAGAGGGAGATGAAAATCCAACTGGAGGAGGAGCTTTTACCTCCAAAGGGGAAACCTCGGGAGGAATCTCGGTAATCTTTGGAGCAGCCACGAATGTAGGATGAGAGAGGAGGTAGAGTGGAGACATCCACTCAAGGATAATCTTATAGAGAAGGTATAAAGGAAACCAAGAAGCTGATAGATTGGTGCAGGATATGAGGGAGAATGTAGGAGCTCGTTCAAATTTGCACAGGTAAAGGAGGTCACCTAAGAGGTAAACTAGTTACATGGATCTAATGACTACGGTTGTAGAGACAGCGACATCCTCTTTGGAGGAAGCAGTTGAGAAATCAGTTTGGGTTGATGCCATGGTGGAAGAATACAAATCCATCATGAAGAAAAAAAATTGGGAAGTGGTCCCAAGACCAACAAAATTAATTGTGCGTTGGAGATGGATGTTCAAGCTGAAGCATGTAGCAGATGGAGGCATACAAAATTATAAGGCCATATTTCTGGCCAAAGGATTATCTCAAGTTGAGGGAATTCATTATGAGGAAATATTTTTTCATGTAGCAAGGTATTTATCCATTAGATAAATTCTAGTACTCGTTATGTAGATGGGGTGGAAGATCCACTAGATGGATGTAAAAAAAACATTTCTTAATGGTGTTATTGAGGAGGAAGTGTACATCGAAAAACCACAAGGTTTTGAGACATTTGATTAGGAGTATCATGTGTGCAGACTCAGGTAAGCATTGTATAGCTTCAAATAGGCATCTCGAGCATGGTACACTCAGATTGATAGTTCCCACTTGATTGGGCTTCATAAAAAATGAAGCAGATGCAAACCTCTCTCATATTTTGGTAGAAGGTAAATTTCTAATTATTATCTTGTATGTTGATGATTTAATATTGGCAAGAGATGAGAAGATGATCAACACATGCAAGGAGGACCTTGCAAGGGAATTTGAGATGAATGATATGGCACTCATGCACTACTTCCTTAGGATGGAAGTATGGAAAGGTGATGGGGAAGTGTTTGTGTCTCAAGGAAGGTATGCCACTAAGATACTACAAAGATTTTGCATGGAGAGTTGTAATCCTATGGAGACAACTCTAGGGACCACTTAGAGGAAGGAGAATGCCACTTCAGGTAAAGAGGTTGATGCTACCATTTACTAGCAGCTAGTGGGTTCACTGATGTATATTGTGAACACATGACTAGATTTATGCTATTCTCAACTAAATGATCCAAGCTATGGTTCGACCAACCAAATTGTATTGGAAGGAAGAAAAAAATGTCTTACGATAACTTAGAGGCACTACCCAATGTCAATTATGGTAGAAAAGGCCAAAGGGAGTGAAGTTGTGTAGCTTCACTGATACGGATTATGTAGGGATTCCATATTCTCAAAAGAGTTCATTAGGTGGAATTTTTCAGTCTTGGGTCCACGACAATTTCCTACTACAACAGGAAGGAGAGGTTTGTGGCACTCATCTCAGTAGAATTTGAATGCATGGTTGCAAGCCAAGTAACATGTCAGACAATCTAGATGCAAAAGATATTTGTGGGATTGTTTGGTTAGGACATGGACCCAACTGTGATCTGTTGTGATAATCAGAGTGGCATTAATCTCTCTAAGAATCAAGTATTTCATGATCGATCCAAGAATATAGATAGTAGGTATAATTGTTTACAAGAATTTGTGTAGAGGAGGACAATGTTGCTACAATACATTCTGGAAGAGGAATAAGATGTTGACATATTGATAAAGGAATTTTCAAGAGGGAAGTTCGAATTTCATAGGTGTAGGATAGGGGTGGTCCAAAATCACTTTTTTTGTAAGAGGGAGTGTTGGGAAGTGTAACAAGAAAGTCTCAATTTGACTTTGCCTTGGTAAAATTGAGAAAATTAAAATTTCCATATCATCAAACATATTGGAGGTAGTTAACTGAGGTGACATCGCACTTTTCACTCAGTTATCTTAGTAAATTCTACTTAGAGGCCTTCGAATTAAGTTATGTATTTGTGATTGCTAATTTGTAGCAATCGAGTTCAATTGTTTCCAATTGTATTCAGTTAAACTAGTTATGACTATTGCTATAACTAGTTGGAGGTCAGTTATGCAGTGGGACAATAGTCTAATTCAGTGATCATCTAGCTAGATGATAAATCAACCAAAAATAGCTAGTACATGCAAAGAATTTGAGTTTCCCATCTACGCTGGAGATTCCAAGGAAGTATAAAATCATTTGTAGACTAGTCTTGAGTGTACAGGTGTTGCATGCAGTCTGAGATCTAACCTTGGGAATTAGGGAATCAATTGAAGGAAAATTACTAAAAAATAGGGGCCTAATTACTCAGTTTTTTCCCAAGGAAATAGGGTCTGATGTTGAGGAAGAAATTGACTTAGTCTGGGTCAAAGCTTCTAATTGATGAGAGAGAAAGGTTATTCACTTGCAAGTTGAGCTCAGAGCGACCAACCAGTTGTAATACATTCTATATTAATTTTATTAATGGAAGAAGGATTAAGGGGTTTTTACTAGTTGGTTTCCCCTAGATAAATTTGTGTACTTGTGTATGTGATTGATGCATGTTCACAAATGTTACTCTAAATTGTGAATTAATTTCCACCTAGTAGTAGAGTAGAATTGTGTCTCTTGATTTAGATTAAGTTTTTTTGAGAAATTTCAATTCTATCACCATATTTCTACATAAACTATATATTCATTCAACTCACACATATAATATAACCTATAGATATATAAGATAGATTGTCAATATTGAGCCTAACAGTAAACTCATGCATTCATTCTTGAATATATATGTTTATATATAAGTAAATAACATAACAAAGAATATCATAGTCCATAATGTAAATATTCATAAACCATTATACTATCTAAGCGTGTTAAAATGGCTAGAAACTAAATAAGAGACTTCTATACTCCACCCAACCATAGGCCATCTTCACTACATTCTCTTTTGTAGTTAACCACCCCTAAGTTAGATCAGAATATAAGGGGATGCTTACATAGGATAGATTTACAACTAAGGTTTGGTAGACATTTAAGAGATCGATTCCAATATTCCCTTAGACTCAATACATAGGTCACAAGGAACAACACGCAAAATTCTCAAGTATGTAACTCAAGTTTAAATGTCTAGGGTATTGGTGTGTAACTTGTATGTCATAGGATCTATATACAACTTATATACCACCTTACATTTTATTTCCATTCATCCATAGCTCCATGTTCTCCATAATCAAAAGTGACTTCCACACACACTAGAAAGAGAGAGACAAAAAAAACATGAATAACATGAGAGAGAGAGTAAAAAACCAAACATGAAAACTCAAGAGAGCCTAAGAAAACATCAAAACTAGAGAGGGCATCCCTTCATGTGTTCTAGAGGGTGCAAGATTGGCTCTCCTCTATTTTATGAAGGTATATTCTAGTTGTATTCTCAGTCTATGAGGGGGAAAGGAGAATGGGAACTACATATGATTACATTCCCCCAATCCAATCCCATAATGGCTATCATCTATTCAACTCTCCCCATTGACATCACATACCAAAATTTATCAAATAGTGTGATTACTCTACAACCAGTGCCTCATCAATTTAATTCAGCTAGGTTCATGGCTTTGAATGCATGAAAGCAAGCTTCCTTTAAAATAAGGATACATAAGGTTCCCCTTCCTTTAGTTGGATTTATTGATTTTAAATAATAATTTGTAAAATCTTAATCAATGTATCATCCGACCATGATTCTCCAGGTTCGTATTCCAATTGCGTTTAACATTGCAAAAGCTAGATGGGGGGAGGGGAGTGAGGGATGTTACAAACCCCACGCCCTTAAGGTAACATCATCCTTGGTGTTCTATAAATAGAGAAAATAAACAAAAATTAAGCTTCATATCTAAAACTCTTACATAAAAAACATATTCAATGTACTAGTTTTTCATGTTATGCCATGTCATTTAGTATCCATGGTATAGTTACCTCTAAACTATCTGACATTCCAACACATTCCTACCTAATTATGCATTTTTCCTCATGACATCCACATGGAATAAATCTAGCTCATCGTCCTTCTATAATATACCCAACACATTTATGATCTGAATTACTATGTACATGAGTTTTTGAAAACCATTTCATTCAAGTATCCTCTTCTTGGTAGTCACACACCTTCCAAGTTCAATCATACCCTTCTTTTCTTCCTTAGTCCCTCAGGTGATACAGTCCTCGTAAAGGACTCCTCACACATGAATAGTTTTGATAGAGTGTTATAGCCAATATATCCCTCTTTGTTTCTCTAATAACACAACACATTTGTCATGACATAATTCACGGTGATCAATGCATATGATAGGGTTCTAGTATCACCACAATGGCTTAGTCCCTAGTACCTTCAACTCCACTATGCTCCTATCATGCTACTCTGATATTACTTGCAATAAGAATCATGTATCTTTTCTAGATAGTTCATCAACTCAACTATATCACAAGAATACAATTCTCATGATATTAATCATAATAATTCTAAATAAAATTACACAAAAAATCCAATAGGTAACTCTTTAAACTAATACTTATATTTTTGATGATCTATTTTTCCTTTTTCTCCACAATTAATAAATTCATCTCACTTTCTACATTGAACATGACCTCTTGTACTAACATCCCAGTGTTTTTGTGTGTGTGTAATTATTTTCTTCTCCAATCATTTATTCACCCTTCCAAGCCTAGGAAATACCCATTCCAAATAGTCTACATGTCCAAGGGTTTTCTTGCATGCTCTCCTGTCAACTACTCACCCTTCTAAGCATACGAAACTTCCATTCCAAGAAATGCATCTGACCAACATTTTTATTGCATGGGATTATTTTCATAGTATTATATCCAAATTTATTTCTAGCATGCGCTATTATATTTCCCTTGGAGTCTTATAGCCAACAACCTTTCAATCATGCTCCACCACATTACTCATGGAGTATTATGGTCAAGTTTCCTTTTATGAATTTCTTTCATGAAGTAGAAAATGTGTCATGGTTTTGTAATTCCACCACAATGACCTTGTTCCTAGTTTTCATGCTACATAATTCCACACATGTGACAACATTCAGTTCCCATAAGATATACTCAAAATTTTCAAATTAGATTTTATTTTATTTTTCATTGCCCAAATTTTCTTTCTTTAGAATTCATATCTCATAAACACGAGACTCTTAGTCATGCTATTGGGATACTTTGTAAGTGGTGATATCTTTTCATGGTGGTTTTTGTCTCACAACCCATTCCATCATTCTACATACAATATGATTCCTCAATCAATGAAACATTTGTGAATGCTCATAAATACAACCATTTTGTCACAAAAGTTCACAACATCCTAAGGTGAACTCAAAATTATGACACTCATAATAATTATATCACTACAACGGAATTAAAATAAATTGAAATGAAACTATCATTACATTGTACACATGAATCACATTTATTCCATCATCCCAAAGAGATAAAACTAAGAGTTGTGTATCTTCAAATTCATGAGAAATTGAGTGTCCTCTTTGTTTTGTAGGAATTACAAAAGTACTAGAAATATTTTCACACTAATGGCTCCCTGCCTTAACCATGCTCCTTCTTGGGTATCCATGCAATATATGCATTAATTTAGAAACAAAATATATCAGTTGAGATGAAAGGGATTCTTAGCCAATTTCTTTTATTTATCATTTTACCTTTGTTTGTTGCTTTCCTTACTTAGTTGGCTACCATCACATGTATTCTTAGCTAAATTATTTTCAACGAGTCAAAATGGATTTTAGCTTACCTACTGTTGCAATATTCAACACTCCTTGAAATGATCTCAACCTCACATATTAATCATAACTCTATCATTCAAAAAATTACAAGTTTCTGTGAAATTTTGTAAAAGAGAATTTTCATTATGTATCAAATGTACATATTTAAACAATTTGTTCCATCATATACCTAAAAATATGCATACACATTTTGTCAGGCATCTCCCATACATGCACACATTCCAAGCCATTCATATGTTTTTATTTTGGGGTTAATTTTTATCTTCCATTGTTTTTAATTATTAATGTGACCAGTCTCATAAGCCTAGGAATATGAATGCTGATAGTGGTAGTAAACAACATGATACATTTTTCACACAATTTCCTTGTGGATATTCCATACAACATGGAATCCATTAGGTAGCCTCCTTTTATTTCTTGTTGGAGTAGTGTCTTTGGTTAAAAGGGAATTTTCGAAGAGGAGAATCACGTAGGAGGGTACTACGTAGGAAGGCCAACCATGAGATAGCACATGGAAGTGTGAAGGATAAGGAAATTCATTGGAATAGTTTTGTATGTACTAGCCCATAGGAATATTTACTCTCCCATAGTAATGTTTACTATCCCATAGTAATAATTTACTACTAAGGGTTTCTGGTTTGTTTGGGTCCAAATCTAAATCTATAAATAGATTAAGGCTGAAGGGTAAGATATAGCATGAGATAAAGCCGTAGACTCATGTTGTAATGACAACTTATTTACTAAGGCTAGTTATCCATGATGGAACTTATTATTTGGAGTATTCATAATAATAATAAAAGATCAAGTTTTGGCTCATTCTATTTTTCTATGCAATGTGTAATCGCTTAGTTTATCTTTCATGATATTTCTACTTTAAAATGTATGCATGATTGAATGATTGCACAGAATTAAGGTATACTTCATTTCTTTTTCTAAATCTCAATGCTTAATAATAGGTTGAATATGAGTAATTATATCTTAGGGTCCCCATGTCCTTCATCACAACATAATTGTTCAATTTCCTGCAGCTTACCCCTAGATGCATCAAGTGAGACTTCATCTTCTTGTAGGTGTTGTCGAAAGGTTCGGTGTATAAAGAATTTTTATTGGAAAATTCTCTTGAGTCTTGGTCTTCCACCTGCATGCAAACAAACATTTTTTTGTTGGGATAGAGATATTTAGTTGAAAAGGATGTGGAGACCTACTAAGGAATAGATAGAATAGTTGCTGGAGATGAAAGAAAAAGATTTCATTGTAGAATAGGCCAGACGTCAGTGTATCAATCCTAAAAAATGGATGCAAGTGTATGTTTTTATGGGATTTCATGAAATATTTTTCGTTGAATTTCTAATTGTTTTTTCCCAAGTGGTTACAAGGGTTAGAAGGGGAGCACAAATCTTAGATCCCTATTGTGTGTTGTAGTTTGACCCCAAAATTGATTCAGAGGGTGAACTTTGTAAGTAGCAAGGTTTCTTGCATACTTGATTTTTGGTTGAATAGTTTGTTGGAAGTTTAAGTTATTGAATTTTTTGCGTTGGTACTCGGTCACATAGTAAAACTGAATAAAAGTTTTTTAAGGGATGATGTGGAATATATCTAATATCCTTGTGTATGTGGATAAAAATGGTGTTGTGTGATAAAGGGGATATATTAGTGGAATCTAACAACATGAGTGGCTAAATTTCTTTGCACGTAATGGGTAAACTAGGGTATGACTAAAGGATGCACTAATTAGAAACAAGGGCATGGGATGTATGAAAAGAACAAGTGAAGATAAAATTTGTTGAATATGTTAAGGAATTACAAGGATAAAACCAAAGAAGATTCAATAGGAGTAAGAGCATGTAAATTGGTGCGAGAGGGAATCCAAATGAAGGAGGTGAGTAGAGTGTTGCACAGTGAGGCGAGATTTTGGCATAGTGGTAGGATAAGGGAGAGGCTTGCAGAAAAACCTACACCTATAAGAGGGAGAAGAAAACATGGTAGTAAGGTTTGGGGTCATTGTCAATTTAGAGAACAACAAGGTGAAATCAACACAAACCACTATCCAAATAAAACACCACACTAAAGAGGTAATGGAAGATCATGCAACCTAAGAAATGAGGGGAGAAGGAATAAGGAATTAAATTATCAACTAAGCTCGTTATAGGAATATCCAATGTATCCGAGTGACCCTAGTTAAGCTGTAAATTGTGTCAAACATATAACCCCGTATGTGTCTCCAAGTTAAGAAGGAAAGTCACATGATAGCTTGTTTCATATATTCTTAATAATTGAAGGAAGTAAGATTAGTATTGAAAACAATCACAATAGTGGGAGAGAGGGACCCAATGTATCAAAGAGTTAGTATGGAGGAGTGTCAATAGGCAGTACTTATGCAATACATAATGCGACGTGTTGATCTGACCTTGAGAATGCCTAATTTTCATGGTACTGGGACAAAATATCATGAATAACATCTTGTTTGTGACGTTATATAGACTATTAAATAGGATCAATATGAACACACAAATTTTGTATAGTTGGAAACCACTTTTAGACACTATGCACTTACCTAGTACAAGAACTAAGGCTACAACACCAACAGGGTTGACTAGGTCATTAGTACACATCAGGAAAGCAATGCTATAAGAATTTTAGAAGCCAAAATTTGAGTTTGAGTGTATTACAGAGATCAAACAAATGAAATAGAGTGTTATCAATTCAGTTTGGTACTCCAGCCAAATATTGAAAGTGTTAGTGGACCAATTAACTTTTAATATTTTGTATGTTCAAGATAAGGAATGGTTCATGCGAGATTGTTTCCTCATATATCCATCCCATTAACCCACAAAAATATTACGTCATAGTCTAAATCATTACATATTTCCATGAAGTTAAAAGAATCTCTTAGAGGAAATGAAAAAAAAACAAGAATTACTCATGTTCATTCATAACTAGCACCATTGATGTTATAATTATAATATCTAGACAAATGTAAGGAAATATATGAGGAAGTAAGGTGTACTATATGTATAAAATAAGGTCACCACATAAATGAACATCTAATTATGATAGAGTATATAATTTTAGGTGCATCCAATCCCTTCTCACAAGGAAAAGAACTGTGATGAGAGATTTGTAGAATATGGGGCCACTTACCAATAGGTTAGCCCATAACAGAGAAATACCCAAGCTCAGTCAATACTCTAATTCATGATTTTTTTCAGTCATTAGGGCATGAGATCCATATGTGTTTCATATTATAACTAATAAGGGATTTCATTTTTTATTCATATAGGGTACAAGAGGCTGAAGGGATTTAAGGAGGAGCACATGCGTACAACCTTCAAAGAGACTATAATGATCCAAGTAGAAGCCAATGAATGAAATAATGAGGACCAAGGTTCTAAGGTAGAATATGGGGAGAGCATGGAGCTAGGACATCTTGCATGGGATTACCCAAATCTCTACACAACTTGTACATTTTTCAGGATGTTGGATCACGCTACTAAGGATTATCCTTATTTGATTGTGAAGTGGCAGGAGAATAAGGGTCTGTACATAAAAATAATCATTGGTGAATTGCATAGGAAATATACACAAATAGGAATAGTTATGAAAAAGGAAAAAGGATAATAATTGACATTGTTAGACAAGGAAACCAACCTCATTAGCGGGTAAGAAAATTTGGAGATCCGCCCCCAAAATTTGACTCGATAAGTACATGCAGGGAAGAAAGAAGCAAGATTATTGGGATTCAAGTGCACATTAATGAATACTTTTAAATGATATGCCCCAAGTATATGTCAAATATACACCTAGAGAAGATTTTGGGGAGGTAAGTCCTATTAAGAATTTCTTGAGAAACTATTTAGAGTTAGCGTGTGATGAATTGGACTTAGACATATTGGAATTACTAAGGGGAGGGGTAAATTAGTATTTCAGGAGTTATTACAAATTTATACTTTAAAATTCATTTTAAAATATATTAAATGAGTAGAAAAGTAACATAAATAATCACATCATGGCTATTTGAAGCACCAATGATAGATATTTTTTTAAGGTAGAAACCCATGAATGGAGAAAACCATCATTTTTCTTCTTCACTTTTTGTTTCCTGCTATCGAATTTCCAAAAAAAATTAAGAAGCATGGTATAAAGATAAAAACTAAATACTTTACAACCATTTCCCTTGTTTTAATAATAAATCAAAAAAAAATATCACATTCTTTAGACATGTCTCATTGGAACCTAAATTGTTTAGGTAATCATATCTCTTGCCTAACTAAACAAATAATAGAATGTTAAATAAATTAATAAGGAAATAACTGAAATGATCCCTCATATTTTTTATAATGGCATCTTGAACTCAAATTATTTACAACCATGAGCTTCATTTAAACTGAATGAAACTCTTTATAACTTTCTCTACGATAAAACTAGTTTTCGAAAATATAAGATTTTATATTTACTAATTATTTTGATAGTATCATTACATGCACAAGCTTCATTTAGAAGTAATTAGATTATTTATATATATTATTTTTTTATAACCATTCATGCTTTCTAAGTTACTAATCAAATTATTATCACTTTAAATTTCATTTAAAATAATTAAATTACTATTCATGTTGAACGAGAAATTTAGTGGGTGATTTTCTAGGATTGAGGCTCAAAATTTCATCCTTCTCCATCCCGAGATGTTCAATTTTCATAATTTTTTTTGTAAATGGTGATGGAAGGATGGTATTCTAGAAGCATTGATAGCCTTTCCAAGCATATAGATTGGGGTAAGGGTTGTTACTTTCGAAACTTTGTTAGTGCCTATTTGTTTATTTCGCTAGTTTATTATGTCGTTTGGATGGCTTGATGAATTGTGTTGGTGTTCTATGGTAAATTCCCCTATCAAGGAGCAACAAGAGTATTTGGAGGTGGGGTCATTAGCCTCAAGGGGTTTAGTCTGTATTTGAACCTTCTGTGAGTAGGGGTTGTCCTAGAAGGTTGCTACTTTGGCACTATCACTAGTAGAGAGTGGTGCGGGTTACTTTCGTTAAGCTATATAGTGAGAGTTAGTGGCTTGTTGTAAAGCATTTGTCCTTATCTCTGTGGGCTTGACCTAGAATGTGAGGGGAGGGGGTTCAGTGGTGTCATCTGGAAATTCTCTAGTGCAAGATATTTTGAAGATGCTTGGTGCATCTTGGGTGGTCCTATCCACATGCTTCACAAAAAATGTTATGCACGAAGGGGAGTGGGACCGTAGTGCCAAGAGGCTATTCATCAAGGTGATAACCATGACTTTAGTGAGGAAGTAGTCTCCCCATACGTACAATATCTGGGGAGAGTAGAAATTCCTTCTCCGTTTGATTTGTTGGATGGAAGGTTGTAGCAGATATTCACAGTATTGGACCATCTCATTCAGTGTCGACATGATGACATAAATGAGTTAATTATATTTCTCAATGACACCCAACATAACCATTAGAGTATGATGGATAGGTTTATTCAAATGTGTCATAGGTAAAGAAGAATAAATGAATGATATCAAGTCTAGAAAGAAGAATTGGGCATATAGAATCTCAAGTCCAATAGGATTTCCTGTTTGACAGTTGGCATTGTTGATTTGGCTAGTGGTTGTAAGTGTCTTGGCATTGATGTCAATAGTCATGCTAGGAGATCAAGTTGGGAAGATGGCACTGCCTGACAATTAGCACTTGTGTTAGCATTAATATAAACTATATTGGCATGGATATATCTGCTATAATTATGTTAGGCAAGACAAAATTCATGTCCAATAGGCTAGCTAAGATAGCAACAGATGGTAACATTGATGTGCTAGGTGTATCAAGCTCGAGGGAAATCTAATGGTTGTTGTAGTCTCCGATAGAGAATAATTATAGTAGTATACCTATTGGATAAGACATAAAATGATGCATATGATCATTGGGAGTCCTATGGTTGTTGCAATCTCTTGTAGAGAATCATCATATTAGAAAAATTAATGGAGAAGCCATAAAATGATGCTATGATGGTTGGGAGTGCAAGACATTAGAAGATATTCTACCTCAAGAGATCAACTCAGATACTGTTGGGTTTAACATAGTTGGTTAGTTCTCAGAAAAATATTTCCAATGGTATGTGGAAGTACATAAATGGATCTCGAGATCAAAAGTAATCAATAGTCAATGTAAGGATATTGAAGTCCTTAGAAGCAATATAAGTTTTAGAACTAGGGAATCACCCCGAATTTTGGAACCTCAGGACCTCGTGACGTTGGAAGGTTAGGATATCTGAGGCTTAGTCAATCGGGAGCAGGCCAAATTTTGGACCCCAAGATTTTTAATCTCATAACTTCATAGGGACGGAGACTTGGATGGTCAAAGTATTAGTCAATTGAATAAATGATAAATTTTTTACCTCGAATTTCAAAACCTCAGAAGATCAGAGGGTTGGAGTCTCATTCAATCAGAAGCAAGACAAATTTCAAACCTTGGATTTCAAAACCTAAGGATATTGTAACTTTTTACAAATTGAATTCTTTAAAAGCACTGAGGGTTGCAGGGAGTATATTTTACAAAGGAAATTGTTTGCAAAACTAAGGACTGAGGGACCCTTTTTGTCTCCTCAGACAAGACACATGGCATCCATTGATTGGACCTTAGGAGGGTGCGGTGGAAAATGACATCAGCGTGATTTGGTTGTACGAAAGACATGTGGCACTAAGATTCAACATTATTGAGTGGCCTTATGGGGAAAATATTGGTGATACATGTCACCACTAAGGAGACACCACATGGTGTTGATGCCAAGAGCATGATTTCATCCTAGAAGTATATCAGAGGTCAAGGATTTTGTAATTCCACTGTACTTCCTTTTTGAGAAAGATCTCATATAGGGAGCTTGGATGTTGACTGGCACTTGATCATGGAGCCCAAAGAACCAAGGGCATAGTGAAGGGCTTAGCACCTAAGTGCTATGGAGATGCCATGTGAGCATATCAGAGGTTGGGATTTCATAACTCTATTGTAATTTCATTTTGAGAATTTTTTTCATGGGCTTATCACCTAAGTTCTTTGGAGATGCCACGTGAGCATATCGGAGGTCACGATTTCATAACTCCATTGTACGTCCTTTCTAAGAAATCTATGATATGAGTAGGTTTGATGTAGACTGGCATTTGGTCATGGATCCCAAAGAACCAAGGGTGTAGTGAAGGCCTTAATGCCTAAGTTCTATGGAGATTCCATGTGAGCATATTAGAGGTCAAGATTTTGTAACTCTTTCGTAATTGGGTTTTTAGAAAAGTCTCAATACGAGGGAGCTCTCATGTTTATTTCCATTTGGTCATGGAGTGCAAAGAACCAAGTGTGGAGAGAAATATCATAAGGGGATAGGCCCCCAACAGGATCCTAAAGGGATTAGCACCTTAGTGCTATGACATCGGTCACAACACTCGGTCCTATGGTGTTGGGTACCTATAATACTAGTGATTACCCCATTACTATTCTAGTTGTACCCCTTATTAATATTGGTGTGCCCCTATTGTCCCCTTATTGTTATTACTCTGCCCCATAGAATCCTCAATTGTTATTTTTGTGGCTTTATATTATTATTGTTACGTCAGTTGGGTTATATTGTGACTCCTTAGACTCCTATATATAGAAAGGAGGTTTTTTCATTTGAATCATTGAAGAATTGTTCATTTATGTAATGTAAAGGAGGTTTTCCCCTCGAAGAGCTTGAATTCTATGGCATTGATCTATCTTTTCTTGAGCTGGTTTCTTAACATTTGGTATTAGAGCTTTGGGTTCTAATGTTTCGCTGCTCTAAATAGGTCATCGTGGCATTTTCGATATAACTTGTTTGTTGCGATGTTTTGGAAGCTAAAAAAAAAAAACCATTGGAGAATAGATTGCACTGAATCTTGGGTCTAAATTTCAGAGATTTTCGTGCTATATTTGTGAAGATATGATCTGAGGAAGTTGGTCTTTTTGCAGACTCCTGAATTACATTCCAAATAGGTGACCTGGAGAAAATTTTCATAACTTTCTCTCTGAGCATCAGATTGAAATTTCATAAGAAGATACAGAAAGAGGATGGACTGTAGTTTCTTTGATATACTTTTCAGAGCCAAAAGTTGAAACAGTGACTTGTGGCACATCGTACAAGTACGCTCCACTGAATTAGTCTATAATTAGGTCACTGGGGGAGATTTCGCATAACTCTTTCTTGGAGAATCCCATTTGGATCAGACTAGTGGCATTGGAAAGAGGACACAGAGGACTACTGTAGGTCATAATTTTAGAATTGGATGATTTGAAAGTACAAAGATACATCAGAGGAAATATCGAGCTCCTACAAAGTGAAAAAAGTTGTGTAGATTATTTTACATTTTTGCTTAAGCTTGGTTTGAAAATTTATTTTGAAGAATTCAAAAGGCATAGTAGAGCATTATTATCGGTAACTGATGCCTCAAGGAAAGAAAATTAAAACACCTAGTAAGCAACCTGAAAGCACTAGCATGACTCATGAAGAAGAGGAAGAAATGCTACATGATATATCAAAATTACAGGACCAAGTGCAACAAATGTCAGCCTCACAAAAGCTAACAGAAGCTCATATAAATAGCATGGAATCTAAGATAAAGGGTGTGGAAGCTAAGATGAATGGCATGGAAGCTAAGATGGATGATTATAAGATAGATTTGAAGACAAACATGGAAGAATTGAAGATAAATATGAATACGTTGCTACAAGAAATGGTCACTAATGGTGAAAGGGTAGTAAAGGAAACTCACAATGAGAACAAAAGAAATGTTAATCATGATTCCATAGACTCTAACGTGGTATCGAAGACCCACCATATTCCAGAAATTGATTTGAGGAAGTTTGATGGAAAGGATCCCACAACATGAATATTACAGATGGAGGAATTTTTCGATCTCACTAATGTGCAAAACACACAAAAGGTACGTATTGGAACTTGATATTTGGAACCAAATCAGTTCGTATGGTATCAATGGCTTTGCTCTCATAAACAATTTATCACTTGGGAAATTTTTACAGAAGAATTGATAACAAATTATGAGGATACAAAAAGCAACGCTTTTTTTAGCCAATTGATAAGTCTCTAACAAAAGGGTTCAATAATGAAGCACATTGAGGAGTTCCAAAAATTGAACATAAGGGTAAAAGATATCCCAGAGGAGCATAGGATTGATGTGTTCATAGGGACTTTAAAGGATAATATCCAACATGATGTTCAGCTTTGGGAACCTGATTCATTAGAGAAGGCATTCAGGTTAGCAAGTGATCCAAGTGGATATTGGTGGCCACCCGCTAATTCGACTTGGATCCCCTCTAAGTGCTTCGTGCAGTTTTTTTCAGTTTCCTTAATTATAGCACAATTTACTATTTTTAGCAGTTTTTCGGGTCCTAAACTTCCGGAGCCATTTTGAGGCCCTAAACGACGTTTTTTGGGAAATCTACCGCTAGCGATTTTTTGTGACTAAAAATTGGCTTTTCCGTCGTAGTCCTCCGAGAGATCTTTCCAACGGGCTATCATGCACGTCAAACGGAGATAAGACGACCAATT
>APFE030380619.1:81921-92590 GCA_000404065.3 Pinus taeda | reverse complement strand
TGGATGTTAAATCTGCCTTCTGGCATGGGGATTTGCATGAAGAAATCTATATGGAACAACCTATTGGGTTTATACAAACAGACCCCAGTCTTGTATGTCGGCTTAAGAAATCCCTTTATGGTCTCAAGCAAGCTCCTCGGGCTTGGTATGCCAAAATGGATAGCTTTCTTTTAGAATCTGGCTTTTCTAGGTGTCATTCTGACAATACTCTCTACACCAAGAAAGTGGGCAAGTCTCTTATCATTCTTGTTCTTTATGTTTATGATCTTATCCTCACTAGTAGTGATCCCAACCTTATCAACCATGTGAAGTCAACCTTAAAAAGAAGTTTGAAATGACAGACTTAGGACACTTACATTATTTTCTCGGTCTTCAAGTCTTGCAATCCAAGGAAGGCATTTGCCTCTCCCAATCAAAGTATGCCTGTGATCTTCTACGCCATTTTCACATGGAAGATTGTAAGCCAGCTCCTTCTCCCTTTCAGTCTAGAGTCAAACTTTCAGTCACTTGTACTTCCCCAGAAGTTGATGCTACCTTATACCGTCAACTTGTAGGAAAACTTTTGTATCTAAACCATACATGTCCTAACCTTTCCTTTGCTGTTGGCCTTGTTGCTTGGTTTATGAAAACCCCACGTGAAAGTCATTGGAAAGTAGCTAAAAGAATACTTCGTTATGTTCGACGTACAGTTCAGTTTGGAATTCATTACAGTGCCGAAGCATCTCCTCTATTGGTTGGTTTCACTGATTCCGATTGGGCTGGTGACCCTGATGATCAGAAGTCTACTACTGGTTATGTATTCACTCTTGGTTAAGGACCTATTACATGGGCTTGCAAGAAACAAGGTGGCATTTCTCTTTCTTCCGCGGAAGCAGAGTATCGTGGTGCCGTAGAAGCTAGTAAGGAAGCCTTGTGGCTTCGTTAGATCTTATCAGAGTTTGGCTTTCAGCAGCAGCATCCGACTACACTTTGGTGTGATAATCAAAGTGCCATTCAACTATGCAAAGATCTAGTCCAACATCAGCGTAGCAAACACATTGAAATACACATGCACTTCATCAGAAAGCTCATTCATGACCATGTTCTTGAAGTGCAATATTGTTCAACAGAGGATCAAGTTGCAAACATCTTTACAAAGGCTCTCACAGAGGTGAAGTTTACTAAAATTCGATTTATGGTTGGAGTTTTGGAAGTTGTCACTAAGGGGGGATAGGCTCTAGTGCCTCCTTCCTTCTCCTATTGTGTCATATTTGTAAATCCTTCAATCCTATCCCAAGTTGTTCTTAAGGGGGGATGTTAGGATATTTCGACACGTAGAAATAGTTAAGTATAACTTGGTCTAGTATAGAGTTAGGTAAAGTGTGTTTCTTTAACATGTACATTTGTAACTTACAATCCGACGGTCACGTATGTAGTGATCCGACGGTTCATTCTCTCCTCGGTATTACCGACACTTGATCCGTGGCTTGACACCCGATTGGTCCATGAATTCTATTTAAAGCGCATGAGGGTCATTTGTAGGTTCACCGTGCATGAGAGAAGCTTATGTAAATTTTCATTCTTTTATTAATAAATTGCCTGTAGTAGCCACGTTGGCACAGGCCGTGGACTGTTTCCCTCTCTGAGGGTTTTAACCACGTCAAAATACTGGTGTTTTGATCTGTGATTTGTTTGTGGGTGTCCTTCTGGTGTTCTGTCTGAGGAACTTACCCTGTAAATTCCTACAATCCCAGATTGATATTTTGTGGCTTGTCCTCTGTGCCAAGATTTATTAATTCAAATCTCAAAGTATAACTTTGAAGCTTTGAGTTAGTAACATGTTTAAACCTATCTTTGATGTCATAAAGGTCTTCAAATTTGACCACTAGTTTAGGTATTGAATTTTCTTCAACTTTTTCCCTAATTTGGAGATCATGCTCACTTTCATCAATAATTTGATCATCATAGGACTTATCAGAATTTAAGAAATTTAAAATGTCATTGTCATGATTGAATACTTGCCAGTCAGTGACATTATCGGGAACTGATGGCCTAAAAGTTAACTCTACTGAAAATCTATCGGGACTATAATCTTCAGATGGAAGGGGCTTAGAAGCAACATTGGCTAGTAAATTTTTTGTTGCATTCTAAGATCTCGAAATGGGAGAAATATTAAATGCTAGAAAATGAGATACAAGGTCTTGTACCAAGGATTGATAATGTTTAAGGTGACTAGAAAGGCAATGTATAGAATTTCTGACTTGCTTTATAACAATTTCAGAGTCACCGAACACTTTCAAATATTGCACCTTAAGACCTATTGCTTTGTAAAGTCTTTGAGTTAAGGATTCATATTCAGCAGTATTATTTGTGTACTCAAATTCTAATCTACATGATAGCATAGTCTTTTCTCCTTCAGGACTAACTAAAATACATCTTGCTCCTGCACCATCATTAGATTTAGACCCATCAAAATATAGTGACCAAAATAAAGGTTTATCTACAGTTTTATCTACAATTTCCACAACAATTTTAACACACCTTGATGTATCTGTTTGGGAAAAAATTTCAATTTGAGATGTGAAATTATCAACTGAGAAAGGTGATGATTGAGCACTAAAATTACCAAAGAATGATTCAGATGAGTAGTTACCAAGAATATTATTGTTGAATGCTATAGGCTAGTTTTCTTGTTCAAACTCTATTATAGTATGAGTCATATGTTTCTCCCGATCAACATTCATCTGATTTGGCTTCCTTTTATAGGGAATCCACATGTGAGACCAATTGGTAGAAATGTAACCATGAAGTTTCTCAGACCAATCTCTACTTAAAATCAAACCATAAAAATCAGGAATATCAGCAATTAATATATCAATCCTCTGAACCACTCTTGGATTAGTTGATAACCTAATGGTAACTGAGTTGATTTCTCCCAATACTTGAACCTTAGTTCTATCCAACTAGACAATATGCACTGCAGACTTTTTGGGTTCAATATTCAGTTTTGAACAAACCGGAGCTAGAATAATATTTGATGAAGCCCCTGAGTCTATCAAGCAATTGTGTAGATTTTTATTATAAATCTCATAGGTCAAGAGAAAAAGAGGAGTATGGGAATTTGATATATCTCTGATTAGAATGACATCAATATCTTCTACTCTACCAATTGATGGCTTACTTGTCTCATTAGCAGCTTTGGACAATACAACATTTGGAAGAGGAGAAGAAGGTACTGCATTTAATTCATTGAGCAACAATTTTTTTTTTTTATGTTTAAACTTACTAAGCTCAAACATAGTGATGTTTGCTTTTGTTTTCTTCATGTCCTCAATGATTTTGTAATCCATAGAGTCTACAACTACTAATGTTTTAGATGTTGAAGGTGGATATGAAGCTGATGGATGATTTTGAGTAGGCATCAATATAGACTTCTTTGTTGGAACCTTTTCTTTAGTAGTAGTACCCATGTTCCTTTTCTTTTGAGTCACTTGAACAAGTTCAGGAATTCCTTTACTCCTGCTACTTACTGGAAAAGCTTCTTGTTCATTTTCAGTATTAGAATTGGGAAAAATGAAGTCCCACATCCCATGACACTCTACAGCTTCCTCTTCTTCAGTTTATTCAGATAATAAGACTGTATCTTCTTCTTCATCATCCTCGAGGTTTGACTCTGCGTTGGATATAACATTAGGGGGTTTCGATTCTTGTTTCTTAAAGTTTCTAAATGGCTTCTTAGTTGAGGTCTCAGATACTTGTTTCTTAATTTCTATCATTTCATTGACATAGTTTTTAGAACCTTTTGTAGACCTTCCATATCGTATGGATCTTTAGCCATTTTCTTCTTTGAATCATCTTTGAAGGTGACTTTTTTAGATTTCCTATCTTCAAGAGCAGTTTTTTCTAAGGCGATGATACGTTTTTCCACAGCAATTGCCTCTTTCATATTCTTTTCTAAAGTAGGCTTTGCAGCTCTATCCACAAAGATAGCTATGTTTGAAAGTAAAGCCGATATGTACCATTCACTTCTAACCTGTTCACTAGGTTTTGAGGTAGTAGGAATCTTGTTTAAGAGTTTGTTAAATCATGAATTAAACTCTTTTATAGGCTCTCTAGATTTTGTTTTAAGATTTGAGAGATCATTGATTAATGTTGCTACGGATCTGTCATCACCATATTTAGTTAAGAACTGCTCTTGGAAAATATTCCAACTAGTAATGGATCCTGATGGTAATGAAAAGTACCAAGACCCGACTGATCCTTGTAGGGTATACGGGAAAGCTTGACAACCACATCTTCTTCAGTAACTCCTTTTAAATTGAATGACAACATAAAGTTGTTTATATGTTCATCTGCCTGAACGCTTGGATCTAGATTGAATTTTGGCAACCATTTCTCGAGATGAGCTGGAAATTGGTTCAAAGGTGCAGGCATTGTGATTGCTCCAGGATTGTTCCATGGGTTTTTTTCCATTGTTGAGCTACTAATGGATGATAGCGCAGATGAATTTCTAGATGGTTGAGAAGGAGTGGATATTGAACTTCCAATACCCTGTTAATGATAATCTGGAGTGGGGGAGTGGATAGTTGACTTGGCAATGGAGAAGACGAAATGGATGATGATGATGAGAAAATTTCACTATCAGACCCTTCATTTGTCTTCCTTGCTATTTTTCTTTTAGGAAAATGTAATTCAGTAGGTTCAATACTAAGCTTTTCACTCTGAAGTCTGGTGAGGGGATGAAAAGGAACGAATTGCGAAGTCACACTGCCTTGAGATAACTCAGATTTCTGTGGTGATATTGAGAATCCTTGAAGTTTATGAATTATAAATTGTACTTCAGAGATTCTAGAGTTGATTTATCTGAGATGTTTTGGGATTGAGCAGTGGTTGTTGTTTCCTCAACTTCTCGCTTAGGAACTGGAGTTTTAGCATGCGAGGGAGAAGTCGAAGGTGAGGTGGAGGGAGATTTGCTCTCAGAATGGATACTAGATTTGGATTTTCTTTCCATTCACAGTTCAGGCCCTCCTTCTAGCGCCAAAAATGTTGATGCCTCAAAAATCACTGCATCAACATCGGGGAAAACCACCCGGTCCAGACCTTAAAGTAGCTCCTTTTCCGTTTGGTGTGGTGGCTCCAATTGGATATAATGGGACCAGTTTCCCAATGATATATAAGTGGGATGGATAAGTGATCGATTTTTTAATATCTAATGGGAATGATGGATGATATATTCTAAAATGTAACAATATAAAAGTAACTAATCTATACCGAGAAGTCTTTCTCTTTGTGCAATTTTTTATGGTTCTTATTGACAAGTAGGCATATAGATGACTCTACTTATAAACAAAAATATTCATTCCTATGATAATTACTTTGTTCAAGTAGTTGAAAAAATTAATAATTAAAATGTTATCACATTAATCTTTATATATTACTGACACACATATATGTGAAAGATAACAACTCTTTAACATTCAATAGTGATAAGTCAAAGAATTGATGTAAGAGCGTATACATATATCAATAATAGAAAAATAAATAAATGTTGATTCACATAAAAGCATGAAGCAAAAACACAGATAGTAGTACTGTATGCATTTGAGTCTTATCTGATATGAATCGCATTCAAATCCTACCTTTTAACTTGGAAATACTTTCACAAGAAGCAATAGTTCATATCACATAAAATCATTCTTCATCAAAACTCAGAATTTAGGTCCAGTTTTTATAAAAATAAATATATCAGAAGCACAATAATGTGACTTCCGATCCAATTCTTAATACAAAAATTTGAGGACCCTTTCTAAAAACATGAAAGGTTCTATAAATACTTTTTAAAATAACAAACTATGAAATAAATATGCTATGCGCTGGTATAACCAAATCACAAAAAATGTGAAAATCATCTGGAAATAGGCATGTCGCAGTCGGTCAGAAATGGTTCACTCTATGGGCTGATCATCTTGTGCTTGGAGCTAACAAATGGTAAGCATCGGCTAAAGTTCTGGTGAGTGAATCATGCGTGAGTGTAACTGAGTAGTGTATGTAGCATGATTAAGTTTGGGAATCATATGGCTGATTGCATCGGTGAGGCATTTCATTGTTGTCTGCTGATTATATGGTTTGACAAGGAAAAACCAAAAGGTTTCCCATGTTAAACTTTGAATGCCTGCGATCAATCTTTCCCTCTGCTTCAACTCCTATTTCCACATCTGTTCTAATGCTTTTACTAATGGAAGTTTTCCTGGAGAACAATCTGTTATTAAATTTGATAAATAAAGACTATTATTAATTAATTCAACTAGGTTGTTTGTTGTCAAACTGCATCTTGATGTTACTCTTTCTGCCTTCATTAGTTGAGATTGCCATTCAGTAAATAGAATTTCTTTATGTGATTCCAAAATTTGTGGTATATTAGCAGCTTTTCCCTCTTTAGATTCTTGCCAAGAGAGAAAATTTGCTAATCTTTCATTTGCTTTTTCCAAGTCTAGTCTCACATCTACTGATTTGTCAACCATGGATGATGAAATTTCACACAGAGGAAGAACCAGTGAGATATTATGACATAATAGGCTCAACTGACTAAACAATGCCTTGGTAATTTGTAGAGCTTTGATATGAATTCTCCCACTTGGGGATATTCCTTGAATCTTTCTATCAAAACTGTTAGTTGAGCAATTTGTTCTTCCTTCGATTTGTTCAGTTGTTCATTTAATAATTGCAACTTGCTCAATGATTGGGATAACTCCTTTTTCTTATGAATTGCTTGTTCATCAATCCTTTGTTTTTCTTAAGAAATTGATCATTCAACTGGTCGTTTAGCTACTTCTGGACTGCTAATTGTTGTTCCAGCTGTTCTATCTTCTGTTGTTTCTCTTGTGCCTATGCTTCTAGCAAAATGATTGCTCGGTCTTTTTCTTTTAGCAAATTACTGACCTCTGATGCTTTATCCATTGTGGCCGCTGTGTATGCTCCAGCATATTGATAAAGTTTGGTGAGATCTTCAGAAGAATTAACTTCCTCTCTCCATACCACATTTGTTATCTCCATTTGTGAAGTCAAAAGAGGATATTGATCAATTTTCCTCTTTTTCCTTTGTCTTTTAATTATAGCCCTATGCTTAGGACTGTAGAAGACATCTAATGGTGGTATCTCTTCTATGTGTAAAACAATTTCATTGGAGGGATTTTCAGGGATTATTTCTACTCCTTTTGAATCATGGGTGGGCCGCTAGTTCCTTCGGTCAGAATTGTGTTGATTATTAACTTCTAAGTAGTATTCACTTCAGGTGTACTGAATCCTTGAATGCTCTCAGTATTACTAATGATGGAATCAAATTGCTGCCATTCCTTGATTAGTTTAGGATCAACATAAATCCTTGAATCAAGGAGTCCACTACTTGTTTCTTGTCTCTACTCCTGGTCTAGCAACTTTTCATTTTCGGGAACCTTATCCACTACAGAAGTATTATCGACAACTTTTTGTTCACTTTGACTCTGTGGCTGAACTGTTGGGGTTGTAGCTAATAGATCCAAAGGCAGAGTTTGCAACCTATGGGCTCTGAGCCTATTGAATTTTTCTAACCCCTCTTCTCCATATTTGATACGAGCTAATCCTTTAACCTAATAAAATATTTCAGCTGAAGAAAAAAATCATCAAAATCATCTTCTTCATGATCAAATCTAGTAAGTTTAGCTTGAGAAGTAACATTATAGGCAACCTTTTTTGGGTCAAATTGTCTATTCAAAATAGTGGAAAGATTTAGAATCTAAATCTTCTCTGCCTCTTTCTCTGCATGTTTATAATCATGCAAGGTAAAAATGCCACACCGTAGGGGGAATGTAAGCCACATATTCTTCTTGGAATCCCTCAGGGTTTTTGATGTTCCTTCAACTGTTATCTGATATGCCAACTCTCATGCTAACAATTTGCCAGGAACATATAGTGGAAGAACATGGGGTTTGGTAATACTACCAAAAAGCCTTACATAAGTGAATTTCTCCTCTATGAACCAGCTACCCACTGCTGTTAGGTCAATTGCTGCTTCCTGAGATATCCTAGGGGCAGGCTTATTGAAGATAGAATAATATACAGGCAGGAAAAAACCATTGCAAATTCTGTACAAGTGATTCTTATAGTGGGTCTTCCACAACTGTTTGTGATAGATATGAATAGGATTAGGATCTTGGGAAGTCCACTTCCATCGGGGTACAAGGCATTCAGAATTAAAACAAATAATATCAAGAATATATGCACTGTAGTAAAAAGGAGGAATGATCTGGGAAGTTGTATAAACTTTCTTTCTGTTTTCTAGTATCCCGGTGGCTATTCTATCAGATAGAATGTTTTCCCAATCCATAACATAACCATTAATTACAACTTTCATTAACGAGACCATATCTATAGTAAATATTGTAGAATCATGTTGTCCCCACAATCTACACATCATAGCGCCAGCATAGCAATAAGGAGAAGCTAGGGAGTCAACATAATACTTACCCGATGACTCATGCTTATGTTTCTCTGGGAAATGCCTCTAGTGTCTGATCGGGTCAGATTCCAAGTCATTTTATTTTGCAAATGGTTACAGGAATGCCTTGTTATAGCACTTCTCGGGCGGAGGTGGATGGTACGTTTGCCTAAGATCTTCAGGTTTAAATGACCTAAATGTTCTTCCATTAGCCGTGGAAAATGTTCTGTTTGAAGTTGGGATTTTCTCAACGAACCATCTAACCACATTAGTGTATGGAAAAATTTTGGCCCATGCTGCTATCCTATGAAGGTATGAACTGGCCAATTCTTTGAGATTTCCTTCTGACTTGCTGGTGGAATCAGTTGTGGCTTCCTCTTCCAATTCTTCGGGCTCCTTTGTTTCTATTAGATTGTAGATGCTTTCCTAGCTCGCATTTCCTAGAACAAGATATGTTGTATCTGACATTAGTCCCTTCTTGGTCGGTTCTAGTTCTTTAGCTACAGGGGTTGCCTTGGCCTTCTTAGATTTCTTCCCCATCTTCTCCGGATTCATGAGTTCAAAGAATCTATGCACATACAATTAAAAATCGTAACACATGGATATTATCGCTGAAAGCCAATATGAAAATGAATAGAATTAAGGCAATTGACATATGATAAGTCAAATGTAGTTAAGAACCACCATGAGTGAAATCTTTGAAGGATTTATTCTTAATTGTGAAATTAATAGCCATTCAAGCCACCAATCGTGATGAATAAATACCATAAACACCCATCTCATCGATCATATTTTGAAGTTTATCTCAAGCGTGTCATTAGATTTCCCCGATCAGCGATCGGTGATAAATCACAAACCGCAATCAGGAGTTTCAAAAGGGTAAGGCTTTGTAACTTGCAATGAATATCTCCGATTGCCGATAAAGTGATATTATAATTGGGCAGGGTATGTTCTCGTTAAATTGGTTTGATTTATTAATTTTTAAAAGACTTATGCATGCAAACCATTTCGCGAATGTTTTCTTCTTGAGATGCATGCCTTATTTATTGATCGCAATCGGGGGTTCGACTTGTGTTTTAACTCTTTGTCATATGATACCTCTGATTACTGATTGCAATTACCTTTATTGGATTAGAGGATTTGATGAGGCCCTCTTTATGTGTGTCTCTTTGTCATTGTGATACGCAATCTCGGATCGCTTTATCGCAATGTATAATCATTTATAATGTTTTTTAAAGGAACACTTTGTACTTTTCAAAAGGCTTTACAAAATGAATTACTTACATTGAGCCTTTTGATAAAGGTTTTTCTTATAATGAGATCAATACCATATTTATTTATCAAATCACAAATCTCACTAAGTTTATTTTAAAAAGGGACCCATTTCTTATTAAAAATTTTGTGTAAAAGTTTTTTAGAAATGGGGGGTTGTTGTACAACACAACACAATCATGAAAGAATTTGCATGAGATTGCGCAATAGCTGTTGGATCGAGTAGGGTCACATCAACATTAGAGATTGGCTAAGCTAGTTGGTGAGCAGATGATGCGATAACCTTTTGATGGAAGAAGATCCACGGTGATCGCACAAGAACTTACAAGAAAGTTACCTTGGCTAACGGACCTGATAAACTCATTACAAAGAGTTTAAAGTTCATACTGATCAGACCGTCCATTTAATGGGCAATCAGATTCATATCGCTTCTGAAAGTGCACGTAGGTTAACATTTGATTCAGATGCAATAAGGTTTTATACAACAATATTAAACCCTCGTTGAGTTCTGGCCATCAAGACCGTTCATTGATTAATTGGTCAGGTTTTGTTGTGGTTCCGCTAATTTGAAGGCTTCGTATGTATACATGGGCCCATAACCTATAGGCCCGTGAGAAAATTATGAAAAGATGCAGATTTGTTGCATCCAAGAATATTAGCTATCATCAAGTAGCTTCCTAGAGGTTTTCCCTCAATTAGGCCTCAAAATAGGCCACTACAATAAAACCTATAAGAAGTACTAGAAACCTACAAGATTCCTTGTATTTCTACAGGATATAGTCGAGAGAAAAACGAAGGGTGTTGGAGGTGATGGAAGGCTTAGGGAAGGTGGTTGATGGTTGGAATGGAGTGAGAAAAGGCCTAGTATCACTCAAAACCCAAAACGAAGTTTAGGAGATGGTTGGATTTGTTCAACATGCTTGGGGGAATTTCTATGTAAAATGA
>APFE030380619.1:63716-78508 GCA_000404065.3 Pinus taeda | reverse complement strand
TATATTATTATATATATTATATCGTTATTAATGGAAACACAATTGGATTTAGATGTTACAAAGCCACAACAAGAGAGGTTTCTCCAGTTAAATGGCTTGGATGAATTCAAAATGTAAGCCCTCCTACACACTGAAGTTATTCAATTGCAAAGAAAGGTCTGGCATGATCAGAATATCAAGGACAAGGTCTTTCAAGAAGGATATTTGGCTCTTTTATATGACTCGAGGTTCAAGGAATTCAAAGGAAAATTGATGACATGGTGGTTGGGCCCAAACCTGATAGATAAATTCCATGACAATGGTGTTGTTCAGATTATGACCATTGATGAGGAAGGGATTCCCTTGCTTGTCAATGGCTACAGATTGAAGGTTTACAGGAAACCTTTGTCCAAGGAAGAGTTCATCAACACCATTAGTAAGGAGGTGAATGTGACTGGGAGTGTCCTAACTTCCGAGTCACAACATCCCTAAACACTATTTTTGTTTGTGACAAAAAAAAAGAAAAAAGAAAAAACAATAAGAGGCCTAGATGAAAACCTCCAATAGGCATCTGAGGCCACCTCTTAGGTTGAAAACCTTCCTTAAGGTTCCCAAGGAAGACAGGAAGGTTGAAAACCTCCGTTGAGGCAACCTGTGTGTCCCTAAAAAAATAAAAAACAAAAACGAAAAACAAAAGAAAAAACAAAAAAGGATGCCATGACAAGGATCTACAACCTGTCCATAAATAGTTTTTGTCATTTTGTAGGTTTTGAGGATAGTGGAAAGATGCATAACTCTAGGGACACCATGCTCGATTCCCATTCCATTTTCCCCTCCTTCTACTCCATAACATCCATTAAAACCATGTCCTCTCCCCTCTCACCTTTCCCTGGGCCCCAAAAATTCATTTTTAGGCCCTCTCTAGTTTGCTACAGGATATCCTATAACTGCTACAGGAAAATCCTCTAGCACTACAAGATGTCCTAAAATTATACAAGAAGGAAGTTCCAAAAAGAAAATCATCAATCATGGCCTACCCCAGGCTAGCTAGAGTCCTCTCACCTTGAGCCAACCACTCACCCATCCTCCATGCATCCCTGATAAAAAAAATCACCATTTCTTAAATCCACCCCTAAGCCCTGTCTCATTAAAAAAATGTCAAAAAGAAACACAAATGACATTTCCTTTGTTTCCACAACCCTTCACTACCCCACTAGGACTCTAACTTCATCCTTCAACCCCTACACTCCTTCTCACCACTCCTCTGAAGAAAATACTTGGAACATAAGAAAAAAGGGGGGTGCTACAAGAGATCTTGTAGCAACCTGTGCTGCTATGATGATAAACCTAAAACCTAATTATTCTTCCAATCCAAATTGAGGGGATGGTACCACCATCTTGGAACACCTTGCCATTCCAAGTAGGAATCCACAATAGTAGCAACAACACCTAGGATATCAATAAAGCACCTGCACCAATGAAAAACATCGACAAGAAAATACACGAGCACAAAAAGTATACACAGGAAAAAGGGTCAGCAAGATGACTTCCTGAGCAACAATACAAGAGGTCCAACACTCCAAAATGCATCGATCGAGCATAAGATAGGTACAGGTATGGTAACCTTTAAGCTTCTCCCTAGGTGTAAAATAATGAAAAATGTATGAATGTTGAAGGAAAGTTTTTTATAAGCTAGAGGTGGCCACTTAACTTGGCCACCCTCAGCTAGTGAACAAAAAGTGATACATTGGTCATCATGAAACATAGGAGTGTCACATCATTCAAATTAGTTAAGAGGTAAGTTGGAATTAGTTAAGAGAGAGTGGGTGTTAATTACGAGTCTCAAGATAATGATCACCCAAGGTGGGTCAATAGTCCAAATGAGGAAAACTCGTACCACTGCCAACCATCACAACACTCTGATCCCTAGCCACAATAGCATAAATCTCTAACTTCCTTACATTTTCACACATTTTTAAATCCATTGAGGTAGTGCCTAGCTTGGGAATCTATCAAGAGAATCGAACCCTACTCTGTCAGTCCTACAGAAATTAGGTACATGAAGTGCAAGAGGCCACAGGAAACAACTACAGGAAGTGCAGGATGCTACAGGAAGCTACAGGAAGCACAAAAATTGCTACAGGGAGCCTCCAAGGGTACAAAAACACTGCCTAGGGTCGATTTTGTCTTCAATTGTCAGTACACCGAGCCTGATAGTGAAAAGTAAGTGGCCCCCTCATCCTTCTATCCACGATTTGCATGCTGGAGAACCTTGTACTTTGTTAGTAATTACAATCATCTTGTGGATTAAAATAAGTTTTTTGCTATAAAATACCATGGATACACATAATTGTCATCAATTAGAGGTTCCACCCCTATGTTTCCTTTGAGTTCATATTGGGGCTACCATAGAAAAACCCTCCTACACCTAATTAAAAACAGAGAAGAAGATGGGAGGGGGGTTCAATAGAAGAGAACCTACAGATACTAAGAGAATTCACCTTCATCCCCCTGTAGTTTCCATTTTCAAGAGGCACCAATGGTTAGGTTTCTTTGAGTTGCTAAAAGGATATGATGATGATATCACTTATAAGTTTTCCATGTCCCTAAAAACTCAAGGGACAATGGGTGGTATCATTGTGGTGAGAGGATTATCCATTACCATTAATCCTGAGCTGATTATCAGGGTGAAAAAAATTCTCCTAGCGGCCCAGTGGAGGAAAGAGGACAAATTCAATAGTGCCCTTACTAAGACGAATTTATTCACTGATGATGAACAACCAATTGAAGATAAAAATGGAGTCATAAGGGAGAGCCTCCCCTATCCCTGGGATAAGGTGGCCTACCACATCCTTAAGTTTATCTCTTGTGAAGGAATATTAAGTGTATTCTATGGCTACCCATTCATACTGCTTCATGAATTGAGATTTCGAGCAAGATTTCCCATGGCCCAAAGACTCAGTGTGCCTTATTTTCTCCTACAATCCATTATGGACATGATCCAAAAGGCGAAAGAGGGAAAACCACAACACTTAGGACACCAATGCCTCATCAAATTAATAGTGGAAATGCTTTGAATAAATTAAGAGTTTTTGTCCTCTAGTCCACATTCAGAGACATGGATAGAGAAGGCTTCCTTGACACTCAGGTCCTTGCACTTGGAGGAGAAGAGGAAAAGGAAGAATTAGAAGAGGAAGAAGAGACCTAGGCAGAGAAAATAGAGGAAGAAACACATAAAAAGGAAGAGGTGGAAGAAGAACAATATGAAGAAGAAGAGGAGGAGCAACAGGAAGAACCAAGTCCAGAGAAAACCATTGTACCTAGAGAAGAGGAGGTACCCCTAGAAAAGAGAAGTTTGTCTCCTGAGCACCCTGAAAAAGAGACATTTGTTGTTCTAGTTACCTTGAGCACACCAATCAAACCTAAGAATAAAAGGCAAAGGAAAACTCCCCTCTAATTCAAAACAAGGAAAAGCACTAGAATTAAATAGGGGAAGCCTCAAACTCCTACAAAGACCCCTATTATAATTGAGGAATCACCAAGTAAAAGAGAGGAGCTAGAGGCCATTGAGATGAAAGTTGAGAAAGGTACATCCCCCGGAGCCATCTCAAAGACTCCCATCACCTATGTAAGAATTCTTGTCACTGGGTCAACCTCCTCTAAACAACCCAAGGCACCTATCACACTCCAACAAAAAGGGAAAGGCCTGCTACATGAAACACATATATTGATATAGGAAACACAAACAGTGTTATAGGAAGAGAAAAAGGAGTAGAAAGAGGAAAACAAGGCAACACAAAAGTTATAGGAGGGGGAAGATTCTCCAAGAACCTTTGAGAGAGAGTTTCAAGAGTCGCAGGAGCCTAGTCCATAGCCCAATTTTAGCTCCTATTACAAGTTCATCGAAGGAGGAAGAGTGATACCACAAAAATTTGTAGTCCCTCTCTTCTTTGAACTTGAGGAATAAAGAGGAAGGACACATATATGGATGCAAATTTCCATGTCCAAGAAAGTGGACTATGTAGGCCTTATGGAGGAAAATATCTTAGAAATGGGAAAATAATTGATTGAGTTAAGGGATAGAGAGTACACAATGAGAACAAAGTTGCAGGAAGAAAACACAAGGTTGAGGAAGAAACTGCAAGAAAAGGAGACCCAATTGGCCACAATGGCAAGCCTCTCCATGGAGGCACTTTAATGCAAACTACAACCCAAATCCTATGCACTTTTCCTCAAATACCAATGGATGCAGTTCTAGATTAAGACATTAGACCATGCCATTCCAGGATTATAAGTAGTTCATTGAGTTGTGTGATAAGAGTAGCCTTGAAGATAGAGCCAAATTAGTAGAATTCTAGCTACATAACCTCACCTTAACTGACATGAATGTTTGGGATCCCAATGCCAAGTTGCGAGACTTGCAATTGATGACTCTTGCATCTTGGATGGGTCATGAGGAGGCCCGGGCTAAGGAGGTGAAGAGAGTATTGATAAAAGAAGAAAGAGAACCTTTCTACATCAAGGTAGAGCAGATAAATTACACGGTTGTGATAAGAAATCACATCATTTCCAATGATGCTAAGATGGCACCTAGATACCTTGCCACCCAAGAGAAAGCCATCTCCCATTTTGAGGATTCTCTAATATAGTTGGGGGCAAGGATACAACAAGAATGTCAGAGAAGATGGAATACCCTACCACATAGTCTTCAAATATGGGAGTATCACTCTCCTGAGATATTGAGAAATGCATTGGGTAGAACACCTCTGTACAAGAAGGTAATACAAAGACTGAAGATCAACTTGATTGTACTTAAACTTAGTTCACCGTTGTTGTTGGGTTTACAAGAGGGAAGGAAGGAATAAGAGGAAAGGAAGAAATGGGTATAAATATAGAAGAATGTAGGCTTATATCCTCAGGAAGAGACACCATCTACAAAAGCTTGGGGTATCAGAGAGGTGACCAAGGCCATGAAGAACTTGGACATAGATGACTAGGTTTCTTAGAGGATGATCAATAATTTTAGTAGTGGGGTGATGTTGAGGCTCATCAATAAGTATATTATATGGGTCACAATGCCATCATCCAGCTTATTGAATTATCTTTTTCTCACATTTATCTACATATTTTGTTATATTATGCTTAGTGTGAGGATTAAGGATGTGTTACGATGTCATGTGGCCTAATGTGTGTTAAATGTAGGAATTGGAACACTTTTGAGATGATTTGAGTGAGGGAACTCGGAGTAGGCAAGCAAGAGATATTCTAGGGGATGGTCCACCTTTATAATTCCTCAAATCAGTCGAAGATCCCCCACTCTATCTCATCAATTTGGTGTCATTGGCAGCCGAGCCAGTGCAAATCAAGGAAGAGTTAGATTCACCTATTCTCGATTTACGGAGACAAATATCCCTATTTTATAGGGAGATCCATTTTTGTATAAATAAACCAACTAAGAGACTCATTAGGATTCAAAGTTTTATTGTAGCCAAGAGGCAATTAAGCTGAAGCACATTTGACTGTTGTTTTTATGATGTCTTTTCCACTTTTTGAATGATAACAAGAAGTTATGTTTTCATCCATTACTGAGTTGACTTAGGTCATTGAAGCACTTGGGTTAGGGCCTAACCCTAGCAGTAGAAGTTACTCTCTTGTGTCTATATTCTTAGGCTAGAATATTGATTAGTTGCTGCAATTTATTCATGTCTTTTAACTTACAATATTGATTAAGTTGTTGGTTTATTCATGCTTCCATTAACATAGAGGATAAATTACTTGTTGTGGTACAATATATAAAAATACATCAAAAAGCTTGTGACAGTGACCCCTATCTCATATCCCTCATGGGATGATGATTAGAGGACCCCACTCTCACAGCCCAAACATACAGTTTAATTTCTTATAATTGCATAAATCAAGTTGTAGCATTAGATAGATAATTGTTTATGATTTCTTGGAAAGGGTTACACTTGTTATTTTTCTTCTCCTAATTTTTATAGCTTAGAATATATTTTAGTTCATCAATTAAGTTATTAGTAACAGTTACATTAATTTTTCCAAATTCATTCATCTTTTCCGTATTGACATAAAACAATTTGTAAATCAAAACTAATAAGTGCAGGTGTTATTCCATGATTGTTGATTGGTAGGTAAGGATCCTTTCCACTAGCTCCATACAAGTCCTCTCCCCCTTCTGTTGATGCATGCCAACCCATGTTCTAAACTTCTGTTTTTAGGTCACTGTGAGCAAGACATCTTAGCCAAATTCGAACTTCTTGAAGTATTGAGCTTGGCCAAGGGTGAAGATCACCTTCCCCACTTGTCGCAAGATTCATACACCCTTCCAACACTTCATATCACCATTATTACTCTCCAAAACCTCTCATCCAACTTCTTGTAGCATTTTAGGATATCCTATAACAGTACAAGATATCCTGTAGCTCACCCGTAGTAGCCTGTTTTGACCTTGTTTTGACCTACAATGATAGACTAGCCTAGTTTAGGAGTAGTTCCACTAGTTAGCTTGGAATCCATGACCAGAAGTGCCACCTAGACCAATATTTTCACTCCTTTTTCCTCCTGCAAGATCATATAGCATTAGTTATTTTATTTATGAATTTAGCAATTAGAACTTTATTTACTCTAGAAGTGTGAATTAGATACCCAATGCATGCATTCTTGAATTATGGAATGGTAGAATAATCTTTTATTTTCAAGCAACCCTTATATCTATATGATTGAGTGAAAGTTATCATAGTTTCTTTTTTGCAAATTAGCATAAGATTTGTGTCATTTCAGGATCATTTACAAGTTGACAACTTTCATTTTCTAAGTTGAAAAGAATTTAATTTATCTGCACTAGGACTAGCGTTTGCATTCAACTTTCAGTAGTTAGAATCTTTTCAGTTTAGTAGAAGGATGGTATGGAACCCTAATGATCAAGTGACCCAGTTGAGGGTTGCATAAGAAGAATGATGCATCTACTGTGTATATAGCAATGTCACCTATACATTTGTATGAAACCCCGGGTTGTTAAAGTAAATTTGTTAGCTATGGGAGTTTTAACAATCTTGCTGCAATACTGGGGCTCATCATGGTCCACTTTGGGAGAAAAGAAGCAAGGATACCATCATGCAAGAAGTGAATATTTTTTTCGATAAGATCAAGTAGGAATAAAAAAACAAGGCTAGGAGATTACTAAGAGAGTTATTCTACAATATGTGATTTCTCCAACAATAGTTTAAATGAAATTATCATGGCTATGAAATATTATATACTTTAGCTCTAAACCCATATTAACATAAGAATTGGAGGTAAATATGTGGTTTGTGGTTGAGCTTCTGATTTGGATCAAAGTCATCACAACAAATTTCAGAGCATGGCATTCATACATCACCAATGAGCTCCATGAAGAAGCAAGTGATTTATCCATTTGAAAGTATTTTGTCTTATTAGGAGTTTTGTCATATATAGCCACTGCCCTATATGTAATTTTTCTTTTGTAATAAGTTACATGTAATGGATTCCAAGAGAAACATATGGGATGTGAAAAGATACTTGTGGAATGCAAAGAGTCATATATAGAATGTGAAAGGATATATGGAAGCCCATACGTCAAAAAGTTGAAAAGTCACGAGGAAACTCAAAAGTCATTATCATTTATTATAAATAAGTCCTTATCACTCAAGTAGAGGGCTTGGATTCTTATATTTTTTCCTTGGCTTCTCTTGTGTTGCATAGGAGGTAAATCATTCTTTGGAGAAGCAAGTTGTAGCTTCATGTTCCACAAGTAGATCTAGTGTTCCACCAATGAACAATGTACTTGGAATCTTTCAATAATAATTAGAAGCTTCCCAAGCCAAAACTTCTTCATGCATGTGTCATGAATATAATAAGCCTATTGTTTATATTTTTGCGCTATATTTTGGTGTAACACATACTAATACTATTGAACTATTTCGTTGTGTAGATATGGATATTGTTGAATGTATGCTTTTATGATTGTTGCTTATCATGTGAAATAATTTTCATGTTAATCAACAAGTCTTTCCCCTTTCTCTTGTGGGTCTCTCTTAGGTTAGTACTATTACTTCCCTAATCAGAGGCTTGTCCCTCTGTACAACCATGGAAATTTCACGTACATTCTACATTTAGTGTCAGACAACGCTTACATACTTGCTGCACCAAAGAGGTGTTTATGATCTCTTGTGTAGCTGTTGTAACTAGGGAACACCTGTAAACCATTCATAATGGTGGCTGGACCATATAACCAAATGGGACTCCTATACCAAATAATGTGAGGTCTAATTGAGAACTCATATCAAGGAGATCTGTTGTATGTTGGCAACATCCAACACCTTCAACATCATGGTGCTAGAAGGAGGACAATATGACAAGTTGAGCTCGTAAAGTCTATTTGAATATCTTGCCATAAATAGCTTCATCCTAGATCATATTCCTTAGGTGTTTTTCAAAAGCCTTACATCTTTCAATCCTCGCAAAATTTTTACATAAATTGTCACATCTAAAGTTCGATGGCAAGGGGCCAACAACCGCCCTTGATTATGTAACCCAATTTTTTCAATTTTGTTTTCAAGTTGTGTTTATTTTGAGGATATTCTTGCAAGGTTTTTCACCCTTACATTGGATGGTCATGATAAGCAATGGTGTTATTCTTTACCTGTTGCTTCTATCTCTTCCTTTAAACAATTGGTTAATGAACTTCACCATGTTTTTGACAAGTATGAATATCAAGATGTTTTTAATGAAATCAATAAGCTAAGAATGGAGTCAAATGAATCTCTTGAGTAGTTCTCTGACAAGCTTCTTCTTCTTCGTTATCAATTTCTGGATGAGGATGTGGATTGGGAATTCTTAGATGAAAATTTCTCATTCTTAGTCAGGATTTCAAGGAAATATTTTAAAATAGATTCATTATGTAATCCCATTCAATAATAATTTCAATGGCTTGAAGATGAATCTAATATTCCTTGTATTCCTTGTCCTTCTTCATTTGATGTTTCATGTGTCGAGATTATTCTGATCATAAATATGGAAGGTCAATTTTTTGATGAGGAATTAACTTTTCTTTCATCTCTTTCTTCAGATGATGATTTTCTTGACTCTATCAATAAATCATCTTCAAATATTTATAATTCCCTTGTCGATTCTGAACACGTTAATCAAATTGAATTCATGGTCAGCCATTATCCTGATCGTCTTGTTTCTTTTGAGTTGTATGGTGATGATTATCCAAGTTTTATGGAAGAATATTTGTTCCCACAGGTAGATATGGATTTGCATAAGTTTCAAATGGAGGTTGATGCGATCATTGAGGATTTCCTTTTAGGTATATATTCGTTCACTCAAGAAGATGAAATTCTTATTATTGAATATTTTTGTTGCCATCTTGAAAATCTATTTGGACATCAACCTTTCGATGAATATTGTGATTTGGATAGTTTGGTTTGGTTCACGATGAATATAATAATGAATGTTTTTTACAAAAGAAACTTATCATTCTCTCTTAGTTTAACTTTCAATCTTTTAAGAATTCAGAGTCTTGTCATATAAACATGACACTTCAACCCATGATGATGGTTATGTCAAGTTCATGCCATCCCGATGACACTTCTAAATTTGGTCATTTTGAAATCTTCTCACAAAGTTGTATCATTAACATCATCTCATGGGAAGTGGATTATCTATTTAGGGATCCTACTTTTATACATGTTAAATTTTCAATCCCTCAGGGTAGAAATCTTAATCAGACTTTTAAATTTCAATTATTGCATCCCTCTTCATGTAAATTTATGATCTATGATGTGGAAACAAAAAGTGGTTTTAATGGTTGTCAAATCTTCTGACCTGACATCTCTCCTTCATCATCCATGGAAAAGTTGATCCCACACACAAGCATGAATCGTGCTCAATCTATAGCAAATACCGATTTTTATTATAATATGGATATGTCTTTGGTTAATATTTATTTTCAAAGTTCTCCAAAAGGTTGTTTCTATGACCCTATTGCAAACTGGCTGGAAGAATCCTATCATCCAGGACCCTTGGCTCACATCCTATTTCTTCATGCATTCAATCAAGTTTTGTATGCTTGTGAACATGGGAAATGTTGTTATTGTGGATTTTTTTGTCTAATAGAGCAATCAAGTGTGTCACATGGTTGCACTTGCACTTATGATTTTATGTGTCAATGCATATGTTTTGGTTGTTTATCTTTTTCACTGCACTGTACCTTACATCTGTTCTACACAATCACATATTTCAACTTAACAATCGAGAGCAACTTTGATGGCTACATTAGAAGTTTCATTTCACTTAAACCCAACTGTGTAGTTGTTTAGGACATGATAGGTTGCATTTAGTTAGTTGCATTGCATTATTCCCTTTTCTTGTTTTGTTTTATTATGGATTTAGTTTTCTTTTGGCCTTAATAAGTTTTGTAGGAAAGTTGGTTTTGAGTGTCAAGATGATGTGGCTATATTTTGGGAAAGAAAAATTGTGGTAATGTGCAACCCTTGGCTAACCTATTGTCCTCTTCTTTGATTTGGTCCATACCCCTTTAAAACCAATGATTTTTGGATGAAAAATATGATCCTTTTATCTGGGAAACCATAAGCAGAACCATTATTCCCATATCTATTTATGATTCTCATTCCTACAATCTATTTTTTTCATTGAATGGTGTTCTTCTCGCCTATCTGTTTGAGTAGAAAAAGATATGGGAAAACATTTCAAGAGCTAACTATGATTATAGTTTTATAAACCCGGATCTAAAGGAGAAACCTGTTCTGCTCTCAATAAGTCGGGATCCACATTTCACGTCATTTAAAATAATAAATGCATAAGCACAATTCTACTAAATAAGTAAATAAAGGGTGAAAGAAGAGAAAGAATTCCTGTGCAAAGAGGTGAAGCAAGAAACTCCAGCAGGGTACTATCCAGGCCTACAGGCAACGAAGCAACACTAGAGATGAAAAATCACACTCTTATTATCTTTAACTCACGATCATATAATACTCTTATTCTCATTGTAACGATTATGATATGGCTATATTTGTGTTGTGTTATTTCAAGTAAAGAGACAAAGAATACCATATATTTAACTTGGTGGAATGGGGAGCTGAGGTGAATCACTAATTGAATCAATACTTCCTAGATAATTGAGACTTTGTGCATGAAATTAAACCAAACCAGAGGATCTGAGGTTCTCTCAGTGTGTCGGCAAGTGTTGTTGTTGCGAAAACAACCCTCCAAAATTTAGGCCTAATCTAATTTTGAAGCCTACATGAACTATCATTCCAAGCTACCTTGTGTCGTCACATTGTTTTATCGACTATCCTTGTGTTATCCCTAAGCATCTTTTCCTCCTAAGTCAAAGTTCCCTAATTTTTGTCACCTTATCTTTAGTGATAACTTGTGTCGTTTTATTTTATGATAGGAAAAGGCCTAACTTTTCTCGAATTAGTAACTAGCTTTGTTTGACATGCATCACACACACAAAAGCAGGATAAAACACATATTTTTGACACAATAGTCACAAAGGGGAATTGTTAGATGACACTACACCCTCCTTGAGGCAAACTTGCACATCAAAATGATAGTGAGCACACTCCATGTTGTTTAACAATGCACCCTAGTTGAGTGCACTCCTTCAACTTAATGACTACGCCCTAGATGAGAAAATTTCTTTGGCCCAACAAATGCACCCTCCAAGCCAAAAACACTCGTTATTGATGAGATATGTGACCTCCTTATCCTCATGCATGTGCTTTCCTTGTTGCATGTGGGCGTAATCCTAGAAAATAGGATCCCACTTCACTTCAATTAACTAACTCACTCTTCTGTTGACAAATGGAAAGCATGAATGGATTATTTTTGCATGTAATCTCTTTATAATCAACCCAATTAATAATTTATTTCATAGAATCATTCTCATTCTTGGTTAAGCAAACTTCTTTGAATCAAGGAGCTTCTCATCGATCTTCTTTACAAGTAAGTTTTTCATGTCACTTTTATTGGTTGCTTTTAGTGTTTTTCTATCATTCTTGTTTTATTTGTTGGTGTTCCAATCCATTTCAATTCCTTTGCTATCCATTTTACCCTTTCTTCCTAGTACAAGTGTCATTCTGTTGTGGCATGTAGTTTTTTGTGAATCTTCACATTCTCACCATGATTGCGGCAAAGCCTATAAGTACTTGTAGACCATTTCTCTTAGTATTTGAGTGATTTTATCTTGTTACTAGACTTGTTTAGCTAATATTGGGACATTTCAAGCAAGAACACACTTATGGAAAGGAAGGCCTCATTGCCTTGTAAATTTTTTCCCATAAAACCAAGTTTTCCTTCATAACACACTCTAGAGTGACAAGCCATTATTATTTTCATAAACTGTTTCCTCCTTGAGTGCATGACACATCTTGAAGCAACATCATGCTCCCTTCAGTCTTCAACTTTCACTGTGCACTCTCCTCAATTACTCTTGAGTGAAAAACGCATTGGGAAGGATCAAGCCTGACCCTTTCACCCTTAGACTTGTTCCCTGTTCCATCTCCACCTGTCTTGAGCACATAACACAATCATAATGAATAGTGAGCCCCCTTCATCCTCATATTGTGCCCTATGCCCTTGAGGCCTCTCTCTCACTTTCCTTGAGCATGTAGCACATCTTGAAGCCTCAGAGCTTTAACACTTCACTGTTTCTCTGACATGCACCCTTCTTTATCTTGATGCAATTTTTATTTCAAACAAATGTCTACTCTCATCTATGATAGGCTTATACTCTTATATACATCTAATTTCCCTTTAAGCATTATTTGTTGAGTCATTGCTTAAAATAAATAAGGAACCTTTTGAAGCTAATATTTTGTTGCCATGAGTGTACTTCCATGTGTAGGTATTCCAGCTACAAGTCCCATTACTCTCTCATCATATGTTGGAACAATGCCTTCCACTACCCATCATGTGACTTCAAAAGAAGTTTCAGAAGCAAGTATTGCAACGATAATGGTAGTTGCAAATCCTACAGTTCCCATCCTTTCAAATACAAAATGCTTTATAGATAAATCCATTGAAGTCTCATAGAAAGACATTAAAAAAACATTCATGGAAAAGTAGTTCCCATACAATATGGAACAAAGGGAAGTTTACATCAACATTAAGTGGTCCATGATACACAAGATTACATGTAGGCTTTCGGTGATGCCTTGTGGAGAGGCCATTGGTGGATCCTATCTGATATGGATGATACAAATTTGGTGCTTCATAGTGAAAACATTAGTGGCCTTGATACCTACTATGCATAGGGAATACATACTTATTATAAGTTATTGATACCCAAAGAATATGTCAACACTATGTTCTACACTAGATGGGATAATCTCAACACGAGTGAAATCATCAAGTCCTAGTGACAAGAGCCTGCCAAATATCGACACTGACTGGGTGCAGTTTACCCAAATAGAATTTTGAGGAAGGTGTATCACTACCTTATTGCTATGAATTGTAGGCTGCATGGGCAGAAACATGTGGTAGTCTTTGAATAGAATTGGATATACATGCTCAACTTGGTTATTTCACGAGGTAGAATCTTCAATTGGGAAGATATTATTTCATTTGAACCGCAATGACATATTTGAAAAGCCAAAGCAACATTGCAAGCAAATCAAGCACCTGAGTTTTACATGCTAGCTTATCTACTGGATGGGATCTGTTCACGGTATGAATTCCCAGGGATGAACTGGAATTGGACCCCAAATGACAAGCTTCTAGTCTACTTTCATTGCAGGGTGTTGTTAGCAATAAATTTCAAAAGAGTATATGACTAAGTTAGTAGAGCATCTCTTTGCAATTCTTTTCTAGGTGATATATGAGATTGATCCTCTTTGCATTACTGACCAAGTGAAGAAGGCATTGCATGACATCACATATTATTTTTCCACACCAAATGGTACATATTTTTATCACCAAAAATGATCACCTAGCCATTTCTAACTAGGCAGATCAAAATACACCATTTAGGATTAATTTTACCACAGTAAAATCACTTTCACCATGGGAAATAATTTAGTGAACCATTTTTATTAAATTATTTTCTGACTAAAATTAAAAACCCCCATGAGAATAATTAGATAAATCATTATTTATTTCATTTTCTTTACGAATAATTCTTAAATCATTGTTTAAATAATTATTCCTTGTCACATTTGAGTAAATCCCCTAGGAATAATTAAATAATTCACTATTTATTTATTATTCCTTATTTATATTATTGGAATAATTTTTAAATCACTATTTAATAATTATTTCAATTTCACACCATTCTTAATCCTCGTGAAATAATTAATAAATCATTTTATTTGTTAATTATTTCTAAATAAAGATATTTGACCATTTTGAATATCTTTTCCCTCTCCAAACAATATAATAAAGTATTCATAACGGTTAGATCTTGATTTGAACAATATTATTTTAGTATTCTCCATTTTCGAGATTAACTCAATACTTTGTTATAGATAGGAGGGTTTTCCACTCATTCATCACCATGATCATTATCATCATCACCATTATTGTCTCTTTTCTTTTGAGCTCCCATTTAAGTTCTTCACATTATTATGGGTTTTCCACACATTGAGAGAGAGAATCAATTACTAAAGCATCAAGGACATTATAGGACCCATCCCACGGCAGTGGATTTGCCAACCATTTTGTTAGATCTCCTTCACCAGGTTTGATCAATAAAAGATTTATTCATTTTAAAGTCCTTCCATTTGGGTTATTGCAATGGATATATATAT
>APFE030380619.1:9214-63409 GCA_000404065.3 Pinus taeda | reverse complement strand
ATTAATAAATCATTTTATTTGTTAATTATTTCTAAATAAAGATATTTGACCATTTTGAATATCTTTTCCCTCTCCAAACAATATAATAAAGTATTCATAACGGCTAGATCTTGATTTGAACAATATTATTTTAGTATTCTCCATTTTCAAGATTAACTCAATACTTTGTTATAGATAGGAGGGTTTTCCATTCATTCATCACCATGATCATTCTCATCATCACCATTATCGTCTCTTTTCTTTTGAGCTCCCATTTAAGTTCTTCACATTGTTATGGGTTTTCCACACATTGAGAGAGAGAATCAATTACTAAAGCATCAAGGACATTATAGGGCCCATCCCACGGCAGTGGATTTGCCAACCATTTTGTTAGATCTCCTTCACCAGGTTTGATCAATAAAAGATTTACTCATTTTAAAGTCCTTCCATTTGGGTTATTGCAATGGATATATATATATTGTTGTTTGTTGCATTGGATCACACGTGTTATTTTTATTGCAGGTTTTTCCATGTTTTGTTATAGATATGAAGCATAAGCAACCACAAATTGTTGTTAGGGTCACTTGTAACCTAGTGACTTAAGTGAAGTGTTTTTGGTACACCTTCCAAGAAATCTCACACTAATAAATGGTGAATCCACTGGTGTAATAACATCGCTCTTGGGTGACTGAAGTTTCAGTAAATTTTAGGGTTTTCTATAACTATTTTTTAGCCTCTCAATTTCTATTTATAGTATTATTTCCCTTTTTGTCAAACTTTTTAGATTCTTGTGGGTTTCTTGTTTTTTCTGTAGGTCACAGATACCAGCCAAGAAAGGGATGAAAAATTATGTGCGAGATCTGCCGACTAAGAGACCCAGGAGAAAAACACACTTTTCAACCCCATACATGTGTTCCAAAGCGCACCTTTTGGCCCAAAAACTGCATTTTCCACTGTTCCAGGTAAATGCCTATTTTTTGGAAATTTTCCAGATTTTTTTCTTCAATTTTTTTTAGATTTGCTGAGAGTGTTGTGTTGTATACTGCGAAGAGTATTGTATCTATGTTTTCAATATCCCCTAGCTGTAGATTCTCTTATTTTTTATCTTTGAGGAAGGAAAAATCCCTCTAGGGTTTAGAGGACACCTCCACATTTTTAGGAAGAGATTGGCTGAGTAGGACTATAGACTTTCAACATTTTCAACTACTGATTTTTAGAGTCTGATCCATTACTTTTCAACAATTTTGGATAGGTTTATTTTACCTTTTCTACCTGTAAAGTTTGGGTTTTTCCTTTTGCTGCTTAGGATCCCCTTGAGCATCCTAGGTTTTAGAGCTTCACACCTATCCTTTGCAGCATTTTTCACCTATGATTTTTGTTGTTTGTCTACACCATTTATAGATTAGTGCCTCTAGATCTCAATTCCCTTTAAAATAGGTATTTTAAACATTTTATGTGTCTTTGAGTATCTTTTTTTCCATCTCTTTCTTAGTTGTTTGATAGCCATTTTGGGTGGGGTTTTGTGTGCTTGATAGGCTATTTATTTTTCTGTCACTTTCAACATGATTTATAGTATTTCAAAACTTTATTCTTAGTAGCACATGGCATCATAAAACATGCTCAATTAAATCATCCACTTGACACATTATTTTCACACACACACACCCTAAGCAAACATGAGCTTGGTTAACACTGCCAAGCCAATACTTGAAACACTACACCTTAATAATTCAACCTACATAGACTAAGCCCACTTGGGCACCAGGGCCAAACAATCTTTGTAGTTTAGGTGTAGGATGAATGGGATAGGCTTCCAATAACACCTTTCAATTGCTTTCATTGAGGCATAGAAGTTGACATATTAGGGAGCTTAAAATCCTTCACCATCCCAAGATCCAAAGCTAGAGTGTGTTAGAAACTTGATTCAGAGGAGGATAGGGTAGGTCATGATGTGAGCGGTTCTCCTTGGGGCTACCCAACCCGTGGCAAGGAATATTGTGTGTTGGATAATCACCAATGATCAAAATCTGGATTAGGGACAAAAATTTTCTCATAACTCAAAGTGTTCAAAATTGATCAAAACCTGAATGAATGCATCCGTATTGGTGATACAATCCTAATGAAACTTGTTTCACTCAAAATAAAGTTTTTATGAGGAAGTTAAAGCCCGATGATTGTTTCACCAAACAATTTTTTTTTTTTTATAGGTACTGCCTAGTTAGAAGTTCATACTACTAATGTGGAAGATGATAGGGTAGGTGACTGTATAGGTCAATAGGGTCAACACCCAATCTGGGGTCACCAGGTGTCACTGTTTCATTGGTTTGCATCTCAATGATGTGGCGCTTGTTGATTGGTTTGTGGAGAACCAATGGGAAGGTGACACGTAGCAAGCGCGGAGGCCACCACTTGTCCCTTCCATTAGTAAATGGTCAAATGAACCTTTGGTCAAAAATTTTGTGGAGGCACCAGGGTTCGACCTCACGACCTCCCCTCCACTAGCCTTGCACCTTACCAATACACCATTCCATTAGTTCTTGACATATGGTGGAATGAGCTCATTGTTAAAGGTTAAGTGCTAGGGGTATGGAGGAAGGGGGCCAATGCTTATCCCATTCCCCCAACAAAATGCAGCCATACAACCATTCACCAAGACTAGGAGCGTGCCTAGCCAACGCTTAACACTTAAGAGTGGATTAGTGCCAACATAAAATGCATGATTATCCTAATTAATCCTAATTTGTGTTAATTGTGGGATTAGTGCTTAAGCATGTTTATGGTTAATTAACCCAGAATTATCCTTAAATAATCTAGGATTATGGTTGGTAGGATTTTTTGTGCATTCCACTATTTTTGGGCCTCCATAATTAGCAGCCTTAATTGGAGTTTCTCCAGTTTTGGAGGAGGTTTTCTAGGGAAAACTATTTCTCCCATAACTTGGGCAAACTTCAACCAAATGAGGATAAAAAAGGTGTTTCTAGATGATTGAGAGGCTTTTAACACAATGGAATAGGTTTTAGAGGCAATTAGGCACTTCTATATGTGATTTTTCCACGTTTAAGTTTATGGAAGCCCAGGGCCACCAGGAGAGGAGGTCAAGCCCAAAACAACTGTAGTCCATTTGCAGAGTTTGGAGAGTCATCTTTGGGATTTTTGGATGCTTTGAGTCCATTGAAGTATTTTTTAAGAGCTATAGAGCATTGTAAAATGTACCTTTTTCCATTTTGATAAAATACAAAGGCTCAAGGCATGGTAGTTGCACGAAGGAGATGTAGCCCAATAGGGGTGAACTCCTTTATCAAAACACTGTGTTAAGTGTTTTCCTTGATGGTTTGTTGTTCATTTGCTTGTTTTTTTTTTAACACTTTACTTTCATATTAATATGCTCATGAAATTAACATAAAACTTGATAAAATTTACTTGTTTTTGTTCACAAACACCATAAGGGAGCTTATGCACATGAAGTAATTTTGCATGGGTAAAGTGGAATGTCGTAAGTGGTCTTTAGTATTCCCTAATAATTGATTTAGAGACTAGGGGTCTCGATTCAACCCTAAGGGATCATAAGCAATATTATTTAGTGAATTTGGGCAAGTATATATACGCTAGAAGGCTGCTACAGGGTTTCTTGTAGTTTACTACAAGAAACAACAAATTTTCTATAGGGAGTTATAATTCACCGAATGACCAACCAAATCAAATCCAAATTGTATGGGACAAATTTTTTCATTGAATAGGATGTCTTAGGTCTCCATTCCAAGTGGAATCACTCAAAAATACCTCTGTTAACCCACGCTAAAAATGGCATAAAATTACTAATCTAAAATATAGAAATTCGAGAACTCGTGAGCTAGTAAATCTATCAAATGCCTAACCTAATAAAATGAAAATGAAATGGGGTAATTATTGTTATTAACTAGAATCATTTTTTGATCTAATGAAAGTGTAATAAAATCGATTGAAGCTCGTTAGCATGCTCTAAAAAATAGCATAAATTTACTGTTATTTGCCACAAACGACTTCCAGAAATCTAGATTTGAGAATAAGCAAACTAATCCAAGCGACCAAATGATTTTTATGACCTTCCAAATCTGTTACAATGATGAAATTATTCCTTTGATCTTGTAAAATAACTTACTTCAACCATTTAACCCAATTCTACAACAAGAAATCATTAATACTAAATGCAGAAAGAGGAAAAAGACAAGAACAAGAGATGCATGTCATCGAGAAGTGAAAAGAAGAAAAGTAAATGATAAAAAAGGGCTATGAGGCTCCTGGGATGGCCAAGCACAAGGAAACTCATAGTCCTATGAAGGATACAAAGGTTTAGAAGTTGAACGTGACACCAATCTTCATTATTTCCATCAATGCAATTACATCCCTGCAAGAAAATGAAAGTGGAGTTGCAAAAATACGAGTTCTCTCCACAAGAAGACTAAACAAAATCCACCCCTAGAGGAAAATTTGACTTGGTACTTGTAAAACATTATTAGGAATCATTCCCCGTGAAAGGAGGAAGCTTACCAAAATCCCTTGATTAGTGGATATGGTTCCCAATACTAGGAATCTGCATTAAATGGTATGGAACACATTCCTAGATTTTCTCAACCATTGGAGTTCCACATTCTATGCCATAATTCCAGAATATATTTTTGATTTTTGATTTAATATTGATCCTCCTGTTGTAGGGAACAAGTCCCAAAATTATATCCTCCTCCAAATCTTCATAATCTGTTCAATATTCTCACAATATTCCACAAAAATAAATAATATTAGGCACAAATATGAAATTATCCATAAACCTTCTTAATGAACATATTAAAGTTCAAAATACATTATCAAATGCAAAAAGACAGGTTTAATGTGTTGAAGGATGGTCATATGAGCCTTAATTTATGTCTAATTTAGAGGCCCATCATACTCCCTGCTGAAAGTGTTGCTCATCCTCAAAGAAACTTAGTGATCTCATTGTGCCCCATTCATGGCTCAGGTGGCCTCTCTCTTATGCATTCCTCAGTTCTTTCTATTAAGAATCTTGGTTGTAAGTTCTACAAGGACAAGCACAAAAATGTAGTAGTTCTTTTCATGATTGTTTAATAATCTTTCAAGCAAAAAAAAACATAACTTTCCTCTTTGCAAGTGAACCCTGTTGGCTTGAAGATCCATTTCATTCATATCCCCTCCATTGAAACATTCATTCCATTTTCACTCATTTTTCCAAAATTGTTTGTGCATGGAAAAAATCATAGTGTTTCTTGAGATCATTAGCCCACCTTCTTCCCCTTATTCAAGATGGGTTCTTGAATATTTTTTAGTTTGGCAAGGTCTTCCACATCCTTTTCCAACCTTATGCTACCTTTTGTTGGCTTACTGGGCCCTGACCCAGGTTCAGCGTTAATTTAGCCAAACAAGTCCCTACTCTACTGGCCCTTTTAGTATCAATCCGCAGAGCGTGGACTGAAGTCTCACCCAAAGCTGTATGGGGGGATGCTAGAACCAAGTTTTCACACCCAGAGATGGTAGTGATGTCATTTTGTGCCCTAACTCTGCCTTCACACAAATCGATAAGCCTTTTAGGGCTTATCGATATACTTTTCTTAATCAACCTCTAAACCTTCATGAAGGTCTATGACTGTCATTCGTAGATCCTAACCAGGTGAATCAACCACTTATGCACTTTTGTAATTATTCTTACTTCTGTATTTACCCATATTAGCTTAAGTGTCTAATAACTTCAATATGCATTAATGTGTCCTTCATGTAAACAAATATTATCACTTGCGTACAGATAAAAATGCAAAACATATTGTTCGCTTGTGAGGGCCTGACCCAGGTTCAACGTTAGTTAGCCAAACAAATCCCTACACTACTGGCCCTTTCGGCATCAACTTGTGGAGTGCGGATTGAAGTCTCACCCAAAGCAATATGGGGGGATGCTAGAACCAAGTTTCCACACCCTTGAGATGGTTGTGATGTCAGTTTATTCCAACTATACGTCCCTTCACGCAAGTTGCATATCCCTCTGCTCTACCCTTCAATACCTTCACAAAATGTTATAATTGGTTTCGTGCAGCCCTAACTAGGGGATGAAGTCCTTTCGCGCTACTAGGGAAGCGAACTGCGATATCTCCCAAACTGCGCTAAGTATCTTACTTATCTTATTAATAGATCTTAGTTAGCTTCGCGTAAACAACATTTCTTACTTGCGTTCACTTAACCAGCACATTTACATATATTCTTGATTCATATAAACATTAGAAGTGAAATTCTTACCCAATATATCAGATGCAAAAACAAGAAATAAAGACCCAAAAATTATAGAATACTTCTCTTTATTGATAATTCCAGACGATTACAGTCTCGAATCACCTTGTGCACTCAACTGCAGGGGTCTGTGCTCTCAACTACAGACTTCTAGGCCTCTGCGCACTTAGCTACAGAGCCTCTTCCTATGCTACAACCTAAAACTTAGACTTCTACTTCAAAGCTATCTCTCATACATCATCATTGATTAGTTCTTCTTGTCTTCAAACTACTTAGAGCTTCGCTCTATTTATACAAACACAGGGTCCTAGATCTTTTACAACTAACATTACATTATCAAAATAAGGGTGGACAACCCTATGACTCTTTAACATCTACATGCTCCGCAACCACAAAATGTGAAGTCATTACACTTGGATTACAAAATTGAACCAAAATATGGGCTCTTAGCCCCAAAACTACCCCTGGGGGATCCCGCGCCCAACATTCCCCCAACACAAACATCATTACTCACCCTCGAGTCACATTGCAATGCGGAGATCTTAGCGTGAAGACCTCCCAACTCTGTTTGGATTACCACAACTTTAGGAGCACATTGAGCGGCCGCCTGCTAGACTTCTTCCACAAGTTGTTCGGTGACTGTTGTTGAACTACTACTTTGAATATTATGTTGAGCTCTCTGCATTTTCACGAGCTTTCCTTCAATGGAGGCTATAATTGTGTTGGATCATTGGGCCCTGAACCGGTTTCAGAAGAGTTATTAGCCAAACAAATCCCACAGCTACCGGCCCTTTCAGCAAAATCCCGCGGAGCGCGAACTGAGGTCTCACCTGAGGTAGCAGGGGAGGGTGCTGGAACCAGGTTTCCACACCCTTGGGATGTCTTGATGTGGTCTGGAGGGGTCGCGCATCGTTCTATGGCCTCACGCCACTCTGGACTACTTTTGGGCTTCCACAAAGATCCACGCAAGTGTAATGCTTATTAATGAAATTATTATAGATTTGATCTTCTTGTTATAGTCTTTAAGCAAACATTTAACAATAAAACCCAGTGCACACAATACAAATATATAAACTCATATAACAGATGCATAAACCAGAGCACAATAGATCTGCGATACTTCAGAAACCACTTATCTTTATTAAAATCTTCTGTCCATACAACCAAATCTGCCCTGTGCACTCAGCTGTAGGGGTCCGCACACATAGTTGCAGACTCTACCAAGCCTCTGTGCACACAGCTACAAAGCCTCTATCTATCTACCAACACCCTTGATTCGGACTTACAGACACAGATAATATTGTCTTCACAAAACCATAACACCAGGATCCAAGACAAATACTTCTCAAAAAATTGACTTCTAGCCCTAGAGCCTTGCTCTATTTATACATTTCCATGGTCTACAAACCATGGGCAGGCCAACTCACTTCCTATTATTTTTCATTATTTTCGGGCGGACAACCCTTTGACTTGACTCATTACAATTTTCGCTCCGCGCACTTCGCGGAGTCTTTACCATACTTTCTCCCAAAATTGTGGACTTTGAGTCCCAAAACCGATACGCGAGGCCTCTACTACCCAACAGGCCCCCAACACAATCAACATGACTCATCTTGAGTCACTTGGCTAGTGTGGCAATCTTTGTGCGAAGGTCATTCAACAACTTTTGTGCTTCACTTACCCTCGCAACAAAATCATCCGCCATCTGCTTTACTTGTTCCACACAAACTACCAATGTATCAGTATCTGATTTTGTTGCTTTCTTGGGTTCAAATGCTGCCTGCATGTGTGCTAACTGTCCTTCGATGTTGGAAGAGACAACGAATGCTTCATCAAGCCAATGCTGGATGCATTCTTTGAGCAGTTCTTTCTTCTGCCGAGCTGCGTCAACCTGTGCCTTAAGAGCCTAGGCCTCCCTCATTTTGGTCAGTCATTGTGTGATGGTAACCATTTGTACAGTCCCTCAAACTTTGTCATATGCCTATTGTAACTCCCGTGCTTCTGTTTCTACCCGCTATAATGTTGGGTCATCCTGTAGGGATGTGAGCATAAGTAGTGACTGGTCCAACAATCCCAAGCAATCTTGGACCGCGCACGTTATGATTTCCAACCCTCCTTGAATTTTTTTACGACACTACTCGTGAACTTCTGGGGATGTGGGTGGGTGTGTCTTTAGTATTAGCTCCACAATTTTCAAACTCAATTCCCACTAATATTTCACAGCCTCCTCTTGGGCCGTATAGAATCTGGCAGCCATGTAATGGATCTTGTCTGTTATTGGAAGTTCCGTTGGGACAACCAACTCTAGTACCTTGCTGCAAGCCATTGCCATAGCCTGTGCCACTTCCTAGTGTTGAACGACCAAGTCATCATGCTGTAGGCTGACTTGCTCCAGACTTGCCTTATGCTCCATTAAGACTTGGAGTGCGCAACCTTCCCTAGCACGCAACTCAACGATTACTCCATCTTGTAGTTGGTAGAAGGTTTCTTGAGGTAGAGCGGTCATATTCAACCCCCATCTTTGCATGTCCCCCTCAGCTTCTATTAAGATAGCACCTTCTGGCAACACCAAAGCGTTCATTGTGTGACTACGCACCATCTGCTCGGCTGCGGCTGTATCAACTTCTCAGTTGCATCTCTGAGCTCCACCAACGCAGTGGTCTGATTTATCATTAGCTCCTCCAGTGCATCAATAACAACATTGCGCACTGGTTCGCTGTTGTCAAGAAATTATTTTTCCAACATCTTAGTTGTTTTGGACTTCTTGCGTGCATGTGGCGATCCCTTGTTGTGATGCCTTTTGCCTTGGGGTGATTTTGTGGTAAATTCAGTGCGTTCCTATTTCTCTGATTCCTTCTGCCTGTCTAGTTCCGAGGACATTTCTTGATCCTCCATGGTTTCTTCAGTAATTACTTGCTGGGTCACCTCCTGTAGTAAAGCAGATTTTTGTCCCTGACGTGTCCTTTCTGCTAGCTTAGTGAGTCGCTACTGGATTTCCTTATTTCGATGTTGTGCTGCCATCCTTTCTAATGCGGCCCTGTCCGAGGTGCCCCATTCCAGAGGCCATGTTGCTAGTAATTTGTAAATGGCATCGTTTGTTGCAATGAATGGAAGCATGACCCATATTTGCTTTGGATCCTTTTGCGCCCAGATATATAGGTTGTGCATGTCTGCTTTGAACTCGGCCATACTTTGCAAATTGTTGTAGACTATTGCGGACATCCATGGTCTGCGAGCGATCTATGTCCAAATACTTGCTTCCATGAATATCCAAAATACCTTGATCTCCTAGACCCTCGTGGCATCCTTTGTAGCCCAGAGTGAGGTAAACTACACTATTTCAGGTAGGTTGTGCTCAATGCTGGGAAACTGGCTACCCTGTGGCAATTCTCTTGCAACCAGAAGGATTGATACTAGAAACCATGCATAATGGAAAGTCTTACATTTGTCCTGTGCTTCCTTACAAGTTGTCAGAAATTCATCACATAAGAACTGCGCCTAGTTGAACTGGACTCCTTCTTCACACTACTCTGCAAGTGCAATAACAGGGACTGGCACCTCATCTATGTGGCATTTCCTCATGAGTTCACTGGCTAGTAGTTAGGTGGTGACTCGCACCCCTTTGTCATTGATGCTCACTATAACATACCCACACTTTCCTTTTTCTAGCTTATATTTAGCCTTCATTATCTCTACGAGACCCACATCGCTACTTGTTCTAGCTATGGCTGTGGGGTCGTTCCCTTTAATCAGCAGGTGAGTAATCTGGTGTACTAAATCACTATGATCGGAATCAGTTCTTCCAACTAGAGATACCCATCATGTACTAGGCAATGTAATTGTCGGATCACAAAAATGGTGATGGTCATGTGGTGATAGTGGGGTATCGATCTCAGATTAAGTAAGCCTTCCATTTCCACATCCAGTAACCATTTCTGCAGTAGTAATTTGTCTATAGTCAATTGGGGGAACTAGTCGATGTCCGCTAGATCCCAATGTTCGAACTTGATACTCGGTACTCAGCCTAGCGGCAAAATATCAAACCTTATCTCATCTAGAAGAAGCGCAGTCTGTAGCATACTCTTTGCAGCATCCAGGTCTTTCGGTATCTTGGCCATGCCATTCCATGGGGAGACATATGGGGGTAATAAAGGTATTTGGAACACATCTTCTTCATCCTCATCCTATGCTTCAATCTGAGCGATCAGGGCTTGCAAATCCTCATCGTCCTCGTCGGGTTCAGTGGTGATTGCTTTGCCCTTCTCAGCTACTGACATTTTACTGAATCTCGGTGATACCCTAACTGGCCCCATTGTCTGCTTGTTTTTCCGAGGTCCTGGTGTGCATGGGGACTTTGGAACCTCAGGGGTCATAGCCACTTCATCTGGCTCCTCCTAGGTTGGATTCAGCTCTTCCGTGAACCGTGCTCAGGTTCTTGCCATGGTACTCATGGGATGCCTGGTAGCAGGGTGTATGCTAGTCATCACTGGTTCATATCTCACATTTCCTAGTGTTGTCCAGAGGGTGTTATAAAAGCATGTAGATTTGAATATATCCCTTCCCTCCACTTCTAGTTCATTAATATCTTCTAGGCGGCAGATCTTTTCATATCTATCTCGGAACTTCTGTCTAAATGACCTACCGCCCGCTCCTCTCTGCCATAGCTGGGACTTCTTGTCAGGAATAATGGTGTTAATGGTCACCTGCCAAGCTTTCCACACGGCAGCGTGGCCCTTTTGGCACAGCCGCAGTCGTGCTATCCGACTGGCCCTGCATGGAACCTTCTTTCCTCGCTGACCTTCCACAAAATTGTTTAGAGTCCCATGCCTTCTTTCAACTGTGGGGGCTTCTGAGACTATACTTTCTATAGCTAGTCAGGTGGTCGCACCCCCAGTGCGATCTCCCAACATCCATGCTAGCCCAGGCTATGGGCACCATTTGAGTGACTTCGTATCTATTAGTTCCGTAGATGTTGCTGTATGGGGTACACTCCTATGATGGTGTGGTCGTAGCCATGATAACAGGGTCACAGCTCGTCTTATTGCCCGGTAGACCTGGCCAGACTGGGTTTCCTTATGTGTAACTTCACGCGGCCCGCTTGTGTGATGCCCTATTTTATTTTGCAGATTCCTTTCCCTAACATCGCGCTTTTCCTTCTCCGTTGTGCCCGTACTTCATTGAGTTCACATGGCCTAATGCTATGGGCGCCCATTCTGGTATCTGCAGAGTCCTAGTGGATCGTCTTATGTTGTTCGTGTGACCTCCTTCTTTCTTGTTGGTTTTGTCGTGGAAAGCTGGCGAGCTACATTGTTGCGGTGAATTTGGATTTTTGATTCATATGTAGTTAGGCATTAGCACACCATACCCCTGCACCCTATGTTGTCGATGGATGCTCACCCCCTTTTGTCCTCCAATCCGACCGCGTGCCTGCCTCCTAGAGTTGCACCACTTTCCCCTAGTCTTTTGGTGTATACTCCACCCTTGTGTAGTTGTTGCACTTGGTGACCCCGTTTGTGCACCCTGCTTTTCTTCCAAACTCACCGATTCGCAGTGGTCTACTGGTTCCTATGCTTTCAATGCACCCTCGTTGGTTGGTTGCTCCCTTGCTTCTATTGTTACATGGCGCAATGATCTAGTCATCATATTATAATTTAGCATTGTTACCTCATGCAATTGGTTTTTCCATCTCTCAATCTCTTCATCTAAGTCTGATGTACAGGAACTGTCGCATTCCCATGAGATTCTCCCATCCTCTATTGGATTCACCTAATCCTGATCTTGAGCTGTGATCTGGTAGATATGATCCAAGTCCTCATCACTCTCCTTGTCGCATACGGGTTCTGTGTAGCATGCCACTTCAGCGGAATCTAGCGGAACGACTACGCACAAAGAATTTTTCTCAAATATCATCTTTCGATCTTTGAGATTAATGACTCCATTCATGTCCGTGGCCCAGTCTATCCCTAATAGGGTTTGGTAAGGGTTACTGTCATACACAATTTCTATTACCTCAAAGTCTGTTTGTGTGCTCGCGCCTTCTATATCTACTGTGACTCCTTGTAGTCTCCCCATGGGAAAGATCTTTTGCTGGTTTGCCATACGTAATTGAATAGGATACCATTGTAATGTGGGCCTACCCATGCGTTCCCATGTTTGTTTACGTAGGACATTCGCATATGACCCCAAGTCCAGAGTGACTTGATCCATCTCACAGTCGCCAATCTGGGCAGTCAACCGCATCTCCGTCCCTATGCATAAAGCATGCTTGCCTAGCTTCCTGATCATGAGCGGTTTGCCAGATCCTATGCATCTAGTTATCAATTCTTGCAATCCCTTCACTACCCTAGTGTCCCATAGTAGCTTCATGCATGTCTTCGAAAAGGTAGTTAACATAGAAGTATCCAACTCCGGCTCAGTCTGATCCTTGCTACCCGAAGTAGAAGGCTCCACAAAGCTCTTCTTGGCTTCCATAAATGTTTCCTTCGCACGTTCCAAATCAAATTTGGGTTGCTTTGTAGGGGCCTTGTGAACCCATGCATCCTCCTTAGGTTGCTTCCCCTTATCTTCTCCTATAGTCACACCACTTATGAGCATCATGTTCACATTAGGATCCTCCTCGCACTGTTCCGACTTCATCATCTGGACGTTCTAAGTGGGAGTAGCCTGGAGCACCCCTTTTTCCTGCATTGGTGCAATTAGTGTGGGGCAATCTACTGCGTCATGATTGAATTGGTAACAATACAGGAAACATGGGCTGGTCAGGTTCGTGCAATCCTGTGCATAGTGCCCAGGTCCTCCACAATTGTAGCAAATTAATTGTCCCCGGCCTCGTCCAAGTCCCATTCCTACTTGTCCTAGTCTGCATCCCTGAAACCTACCCCGTACTATCGCTACAACTGGATCTTGACCTCGTGCCTTAGTATTCATCCTATAAGCAGGTGTCTGTTCCATCAGAAACTCATAACTTTGGCAATTGCATTCATCATGGCCCAACAATCTACAGAAATTTCAAAATAGTTGTTGAGGGGGTTGTATTAGTTTCGACAATAGATTACAGTTGTCTGTGTTGTGCTTTTCTTCCACTTGATAGATTGCACACTAGAGTGACGGCACCGCATTCGGCCCTACTTGTGCCTCTGGTCACAATGGCATTGGTCCCCCTCCTGCTTGATAGTTTGTGAATATCGGATAGTGATCCTTATCATGGCCCTAGCCTTTACATTTTATGCACCATACCTCTACATGCACTTCTGACCGGGTTGCTTTATCTTGTTTCAAACTTTGCAATTCTAGCCATAGGTTTTGTAGTTACCTGTGGATTTGCTGAACTCCCAACCCCAGATCCTATATTGGAGTTTCATGCAACCTCATTGCTATCTCCAATGCTTCAGCTTGGGTTGAGATCTTTTGCTGTGATAGTACTGTCCTTAGATGTGGTGTCAACGATGCCACAAACCATGCACAATGCTATGCGTCTGTCAGTGTCATGTTAGCCTCGCAGATTGTACTTTTCAACCTTTGATCCAGATCCCACGGGGTTTCACCATGCATCATAGTGATCTCCTTGAACCCGATGATCAATTGCGTTTCTGATTTTGGTTGGCTAAATTCTTTGTTCAACGCGTCCTAAATCGCTACTATACTTGCATTTAGGTGATTTCTAGATTACTTTATATACCACGTCAATGCACAGTCTTGCAACGCGCTCACCAGAGAAGCCTTTTTTATGTTCTCATCTGTTACACCTTGGGCTTCCCATACAACCTTTACCATGAACCAGAACTGATGTGGCTCCTCATTTCCTACACCTCTAGGTACCGACAACTTGATCACACCTGTCATCCCTACCCTCGGTGGTGGTCATGGTGGGGTAGGTGAAGATGGGTTGGATGTAGGTGAAGTGGGTGATGGCGTGGATGGTAGTGGTATTAGTGGAAAGTGTTGCTTTATCAATCGGACTGCGCTTCTTGGAGAGAACCCTATGAGCTCCTCCTCGCTTTCTTACAAGAATGAAATTAGAGGACTATTTTCTAATCCTTCGGTCCCTCGGTAGCCTCTTCCACTGCTCGTTACCCCAGACATAAATGGATGCGCATAACCCATTTTTCACATAACAACATTTTAATCCAAGTATTCAATGATTTGATGTACTTACCCCACAGCCCTTTGAGAAAGCGCATTTCTGCCTTGCTGTAACTCACAGTTGTGTACATCGCAAACTTGGTTATAAACCCTCCTATTACTCGATCCAACCAGTGATCTATTGCGTGTGTGATTTTGTCTTCAGATGCTTCCAGCCTACGTACCAAATCTGGAGTCCATGCAATGGGCTGATCTAGTTTGCACCTTCCTTGACTGTCAGCTAGCCTCGTGATCCACTCATACAGTTCTATCGAAAATGATGTGAAGAAGATCTCATGGATTTCTGTGTATATGTAGTGATCCAACCACCTTTCCTCAAATATCCATAGATTTTTGTTTTCTTGTACCACGAACTCGTGAAGCTTCTGATCCAACCAATCTTCAAGCACTTTCTTTGTAGGGTTCTAGCATTCTACCATCAGACATCCCTTAGGCAGATCCCAGTCCTAGCAATGGAACCATTTGTTGGCTTAATGGGCCCTGACCCAGGTTCGAAAGAGTTATTAGCTAAACAAATCTCGCAGCTACCGGCCCATTCGGCAATAGCCCGCGGAGCACGAACTAAGGTTTCACTTGAGGTAGTATGGGAGGGCATTGGAACCAAGTTTCCACACCCTTGGGATGTCTTGATGTGGTCTGGAGGGGTCGCAAACCATTCTGTGGCCTCGTGCCACTTTGGACTATTATCATGCTTCCACGAAGATCCACGCAGGTGTACTTGCTTATTAATGAAATTATTATAGATCTGCTCTTCTTATTATAGTCTTTAAGCAAACATTTAACAATAAAACCCAGTGCATGCAATACAAAGATATAAACTCATATAACAAATGCATAAACCAGAGCACAATAGATCTACGATACTTCAGAAACCACTTATCTTTATTAAAATATTCTGTCCATATAACTAGATCTACCCTATGCACTCAGTTGTAGGGGTCCGCGCACATAGCTGTGGACTCTACCAGACCTTTGTGCACACAGTTGCAAAGCCTCTATCTATCTACCAACACCCTTGACTCAGACTTACAGACACAGATAATACTATCTTCACAAAACCATAACACCAAGATCCAAGACAAAGAATTCTCAAAAAACTGACTTCTAGCCCTAGAGCCTTGCTCTATTTATACATTTCCATGGTCCGCAGACCATGGGCAGGCCAAATCACTTCCTATTATTTTTCATTATTTTCTGGCAGAAAACCATTTGACTTGACTCATTACGATTCACACTCCGCACACTTCGCAGAGTCTTTACCCTACTTTCTCCCAAAATTGTGGACTTTGAGTCCCAAAACCATTACGCGGGGCCTCCACTACCCAACAAATTGTATAGGCCTCATCTTTCCATGGTTATAGGCACACTTTTAATACTGCTTCTTTATGCCAAGCGGCATCCACCTATTCCTTGAGCGCCTATGCCACCTCCATCCATGCAAGCCTTTGTGTAAGGGAAATTGTCTGCGCAGTCCCTTTTACTTTGTCATACCTCAATTGGAGCTTGTGCGCCTCTATCTCTAAGCACTTTACATTCGAGTCCTCCTCCAGGGTAGTTAGGACCTTGAATAATTGTTTGAAAATATTCATGTAGTCTGCCACTGCACTATCAACCGCCACAATTATTGTTGTAATAATGGTGGTACGTTGTTCTTTGACCTCCTGTGGAGTTGAAGGATGAGCCTTCAATTATAGTTCTGCAGTTTGCAGGTTCAGCTCCAACTGAACCCTAGCCATCTCTGCTCAAGCGTCATGCACCCCTGTGGCCAATTTGCGGATGTACGCCTAAATTGGTTCCTCTGCCTGAATGGCCAACTCCAGGACCATCTGGCAGGATTCCTCCACAAACTACATTATCTGCTTATTCTACTCTACTGCTTTGTTGCGCTACAGGCCCAACTGATCAATTTTGATGTGTTGCTCGCTCATTACCTGTAGAGTGCGACTCTCCCTGATCCGGAGTTCTGCGGTGACTCCATCCTATAAGAGGTAGAGCATCCACTAAGGGAGCGTAGCCATGTTCAAGCCTACCCCTTTCAAACTGCTAACCGTGGGCCTGTCAGCCTCCTTCTCTGTAGTAAGTGCCCCCTCTGGTAGCACTATTGTGTTGGTCACCCTTATGCACAACATCTCCTCGGTAGATGAAGTGCCGATCGTGAGGCTGGTGGAAATTATGCCAACCTGTGGAGTGCGACCTGCAACTCTTATAGTTCTATTCGAAGAGTGCCCAATACCAGCTGTTGTTATTCTTTAAATTTTTGGAGGGCCTATTTAATGACAACCCTCACTGTTTCACTAATGTCATGCAAATCCCCCTCAGTGAGGGTGATTAAGTTGAAATAAGTCTTCGATGCCTTTATTTTCTTTCGTGGAACTGTCTGCTCTCATGGCTGCAGATGCTTGAGTTGTGCAGATGTGGTTTGCGGGTCCACACCACCTTGTTTTGTCTCTGTCTCTAGTTGAATCTTGAGCGAAGGTGACTTTTGTCCCTCGCGCCCTTCTTCTCCTATTTCCTACTATTGTTTGGTCAATTTCGTAGTGTTGCACGTTGCCTGGGCCTTAGCCTCTACTTCCTCTTTTTTATGCTTGTCCACCAGTTGTGCCACCAGAAGCTTTGTCTCTTCCTTCTTGTGTTGTGCCACAGACTTGTCCATTTCCACTGCGGAGCCAGCTAGAGCATGCCACTTCGACGGCCGAGACTCAAGGATTGTGAAAATTACATCATCAGTCGCCAAGTATGAGAGGTTATGCCATGTCTTCGTGGGGTCCTTTCATGCCTTGATAAAGACATGGTGGAAATCCACTTTGAACTCTGCAAAGCTCTGTAAACTAGCATAGATTATGGGTGACAACTGTAGCTTGTGATTGATCCCCATCTAGATATTCATCTCCATTAATACCCAAAAATCTTGCTTTCTCTGATATGTTGTGCGTTCTTGGTCGCCCATAGCGAAGCGTACTTCGCTGCCTCTAGAAGGTCCAACGCAACTGAAGGGAATTGGCTATCTTTGGGTAGCTCCCATGCCACCAATACTATCGACAATAGGAGCCATGCATAGTGAAATGTTTTTCCCTACTCCTATGCCTCATGATAGTTCGCAAGGAACTCACCGCATAAATAGTTTGTCCAGATGAACTGGACTCCTTTTGCACATTGGGCTACTAGTGCAACCACGGGTGTTATCACAAAACCAAACCCTGATAGGCTGCTAACCAGGAAGACCTTGAGTAACTATTTCAAACTAACTTTTGGCTAACGCTTAGCCTCCTCAACCTGAGAGGGCTCTCTCACTAGGTTAAAGATTTTAATTAAAGATTAGACGGCTAACTCTATGAAAAATAAGTGAAGAAATATAATTGGTTGAACATAATCAATAAATATCCATTGGGCTTATGGAGTTAGAAAATGTTTCTGTATCACAAAAAAATTAGCGTTACATGGAAGTCATGACATCAAGAGTTCAATATATCAGTAACACATAACAATATGTAGGGAACACAGTCTACAAATACATGAAGGAAGTTAGCGCATTGTCAATGAGTTCTAAGTAACATGCATTCATACCACTGCAAGTGAGGAAATGAGGACAACCATAAGACAATCAAACATAAATCTCTCTTCTGAATCCTAAGTAATAAAGCCAAATCACTGTATTACATAAAAAACATAGTCTTTCACAATAACACAGTATGGGTGTTCTTTTGAAAAATTTCCAACCCCTGGTGCATTACATTTTCTCCCATATATAAAGTTCATTAAATGACTTAGATTCCTTCCTCCAACATGAGGGGAATTCAAATTCTTCCTAATTTGACACCTATTGATACTTAAAACCAACTATTTAATATAGTTGACTATTAACTAGTAGTTCTAGAGACCTAAAAAAATTAGGAGTATAACTCCTCATTATGTTGGTAGTGGCATTGATTACAAAACAAAATCATTCCCTAACAAGTGGCCTTCTTCAGTTTGGCTTTGGTGGTGGCTTTAAACTCCTTGCTGACCCTTGATGTCTTATTCTTTGACTGTCCCTGGATACTAGGAAGTTGCTCCTGTTTTTCTATTGTGGTCTCTAAAAAGGATCTTCAAAGTTTGTTATCCCTCTTGTTCTTCTTAATTACATAAAATGCATTGGATTAGCTTGTTTTCCATGAGTTGTAAACCTTGCTCCTATACAGGTGGTAAGACAAAAACTTCTTTAATGTTGCCTGAAGCATCATGAACAATTCTAGTTATGAAATAATGACCATTTTCATAACATAAATTTTGGAGTTCATAAATGTCTTTCCTTTCCTTGTTTTGCCCTTGCTTGATGTTAAAACCCTGTAAGTAATCCTTTGCAGTAGCCCATCTTCAAAAAGAGTTCCTTTTTCTTCTCAAAATTGGCCCACAAAATCATGATGTGTAGCTACAACAGTTTCGTAGCACGCTATGAAACTGTTGTGCATTAGGTATCACCTATAGCAGTTTCGTAGCGTGCTACGAAACTGCTGTGTGATTTCAAAAACACAGTTTTATGCCAAAATTTGACTTCCTTGAGATTTCTTTCTTTTGAAATGGCTTTTCCATATGCCATGGGGTTGTTCAAAATTGAATAAACTGATACCATTCTTCAAAGTAAACTTCAAAAATGTGATCCACATCAAAATTTTAGGATTAGCCTTACTTGCTATGTAGTTCTTCTTAGCCGAGGATGTCTTAGAGGTTGGTTTAGTTGTATCTTCAGATCTTTAATTCAGATTCCAGTTCTCAATTTCATATTGACCTTTCTGATATATCTTGCCTCTTTTATTGTAGGGACCATCCAAGTGAAATATTGAGCATGACAACTAACCACTTCAGGTATTGACACTGTTTTATCTTCCCATAGAGCCTCTATTTTGTTAAAATTAGCTTCCTTCATTGCATGTTTCCTTGAGGTTTTTCTAAGTTTGGAAATCTCAATATTTGCAAGCTTCAATTTCTTTTTTACCTCTTCAAAACTAAATTCCTCTTGCTGAGTGATAACTGCCTTACCTCTGTCATCTTTGTGCAATTGTGATGATGTTTCTGATGGAACCACAGGTCCTTCGTGTAATTCTGCTACCTCCCCTATCTCACTTGCTTCTGGTTGTGCCTCTTGTATCCTTTTTGAATGCCTTGTCACAGGTCTTCATGGTTTGAACACAAACTTTGAGACCTGGTCATCAAATTGAAGTGTTTTGGAAGGTTTAACTATTTTGGTTTTGTTCTTGTTGGCTTCAAGTAGCTCTGCTTGGACTAGAGGAGACTCTTCTATGTTGATGACTTGGAGGAGATAATTCAAACTTCCCTTTGAAGCTGGGCTTTTATCAGCAATTGTAGTCTTCCCCTTTTCCTTTGGCCAATTGACTTCTTGTTACCCTTCTTTGGACAGTTTTATCAGCAAACTGCTCTTGTACTACCTTACTAATCTAAACCTTCTTGCTCTGTGACTGTTGAGGGGTGCCTTGAACTACTAGTGGTCTCATAGGCTCCTTAACCTGCTTTCTGGCTTTTAATTTCACAAATCTTCTTGATATTGTTTCCTCCCGATGACTTAACGCTGGTGAAGAAATCCCCGTAGCCTTAGGGTTGAGACTAGTTTCAGTTCTGAAGCCAGACATAAACAAGAAACTGGACCACTCCCTATCTATTTTCTAGAGCTCATGTAAAGCAATCAATTTGACTAAGCCATGATGGAACAACGAGGTCTCACAGGCTTCCTTCTTCAACTGAACCTTGTCACACATTTTGCCTAGGCTACGAAACAAATAGAAAGGCAAGTCCAGAGATATCTTTCCAGTGAAATGAAGCAGAAGTTTGAAGTGATAGGAATACAACTTATGATATCTCCCCTCACAAGTAAAGTATCTATGTATGCAGGTAAGAAAATTAGCATATGAATCCTTCACAAAGCTCCTGGGCACTGACTTGTTTAAGTCTAAAATAATGAACTCTGGCTTTAATAATTCCTTGCAAGGAGTCATATCAAACTTGAATTTTTTAAACCACATCTCCTATCCCCTTGGAATTTCAGTGACTGTGGATATAACCTTTGGATAAATTGGTAATTCAAGCACTGCAACCTTCAAATTTAATCCTGTGAAATTGAAAGCAAACTCTTTGGTGACTTGCATGTGACCTCCTTGAAGTTTTCTCACAAAATCTCCAACAACCAACCCGTTTGAAAGCTTGTTCAACTTCACTGTTCCTTAAGAGAACATCTAAATCTTCAGGCTCATTCCTTAGACACCTGCCTGACCTATGATCCTCCTTCTCTACAGACATCTCCATGGAATTCCTGCAAAATGAAGATTGAAAGAGCTTGCACTGTCTTAATCTTGATCACTACCTCACTTGAAATGGAAAGGTGAGCTACCTCACTTGAACTTTAAAGAATTCTGATCAAACGCCTATCAGTTTTCCTCCTATGCATGAAAAAAACATGATCATAACTAAAAACACTTGGACTTTTTTTGAAATTTGAAAATCATGCGTACCAAGACACCTAATGAATCTAATGATGAAAATGAGTGGTTGAATGTGAGAGGCATGGTGCATGGACTGACAATTGATGATGTAAGATTAACGGATTCTGACGGATTGGACAACTAGGTGAGATTTTGCACAAATCTACACGAGTCCCCAATTTCGTAGCGTAGCCAGTGCAAATTCTGGGTTTTGCACTACGAAAACTCCTAGGCAGTTTCATAGCGCATGAAAACCTTGTCACAAGTTTGACACATGGAAATTTAGGTGTGATATGGGATCAGTGATAGGTAAAACCAGAGTGTTGACCCTATTTGAAAATGCCAGCAAGACTCCCTCTAGGTCCTATACTCTAAAACAAACCATGGAAAGACTAGACCAAGACTAACACCAATCCTTTCGAATCAAACTGATGTTCAAAACTTAGGAATTTTTTCTTAAGGGATAACAGTGGCTCCACTTGGGATAATGTGCCCTTGTGGTACACTAAGAACTCGTAGCTCCAATGCTATCTATTTTTTTGGTAAAATAGAAATACTTTTATTTGATTTGATAAGCATCTTCTTTAAATTGTAGGGCCTTCAACTCAGGCTTAAGCTTGATGATCACTGTAGAAGAAAGAAATATGTATCTACTGAAAAATGCTTAGTCAACCAACCCTGAGCTTATTTGCACATTCCTACCTACCCTATCAACTGCAACCTCCATTTGTAGCTCAAGGAACATGAGACTTCCAATAAAACCAGTCATTAATCTGATCTGACACTTGAATCTCTTGGCTGTGCTTGAAGCAAAAATAAACGTGATACTGAATAATCAAGTCAGCATGAGATGTAACTAATCTTCAAGATAAAAATATAATTGGAAATCTGAACAACAAATCTTTTCCATGTAATCAACGATACAGTCAAAGAGGACATGGTTATTTTGATGATCATCATAATATTCTATATCTTTAGACAACTGATTCTCAGCCACACATGATTCCTTTGATATTCTATCCAACTGCTTTTCTGAATGATTCCCACAAACAATGTAATTTTCCTCATTATTAAGATCATTCATTGATGTAAGCTACTGCAAAGAATGACAAAAAATAAACCTTTTTCTCTACCTGAGGGTTATAAAAGCCATCTTTTAGTACTTCTTCTTGGTGTTTGCAATTATTTTCATCTTCATTATGATTCAAATACTAACAAGTCTGCTGCATCTTTACATCAATATCGGAGGATGTAATATGATTTTCATAGGTATACTCTTGCTGATTTCTATGTTGCATGTCATGGGATGTTATCCTTTCTTCTAGTTGTTGAAATGTGTTTTTATGAAGAGCCTCTAAAATTTCTTCATCCATAAATTCATCATCATCATAACAATCCTCCAAATATTGAATAAGACTCAAAGAATGTTTATAGCAATCTTTGACCAGCAATAAGGAAGGATGACATTCTTTACACATCTCATAGAATTCATCATGAAAATTAGCAAGCGAATACATTGACCCATTTTCCAAACCTTTATACCGAGACCATGCTTTTCCTTCTAAAGTGGTCATAAACATCTGCATGAGAAAATCTTCAGGGAACTGAACCTTAAGACTGCATACATGCATATGGAACCTAACCAAAACATCTGCATGAGAAAATCTTCAGGGAACTGAACCTTAAGACTGCATACATGCATATGGAACCTAACCAAATGAAGAGCAGGATTGTCTTTCCTTTCATATTTAAATATTGGAAGGTCATCTAACCAATCAACCTTTGGCATAGGATTTGGAAAACTAAGGATATGAGACCGATTCATAGGAGCATACCTGGAATTCATTCTTACAATGGAACTCATCTTGAAACTTCATTAAAATATTGATCTTCTAGCATTAGAGTCACCTTCCAATTTGTTATTTGATGTGTGGAGTCGCCAAGGTAGTTTTGCAGCCTCAAACAGTTATCTGAGCTCTTGCTACCTTCAGAAGTTCAGCTTCTAGATTTCAGGAATGAATAATCTTTAGACTCTCAGCAGACGCACCAACATGTTATCACAAAACCAAACCCTGATAGACTACTAACCTAGAAGACCTTTAGTAACTATTTCAAACCAACTTTTGGCTGAGGCTTAGCCTCCTCAACCTGAGAGGGCTCTCTCACTAGGTTAAAGATTTTAATTAAAGATTAGATGGCTAACTTTATGAAAAATAAGTGAAGAAATATAATTGGTTGAACACAATCAATAAACATCCATTGGGCTTATGGAGTCAGAAAATGTTTCAGTATCACAACAAAATTAGCTTTACATGGAAGTCAGGGCATTAAGAGTTCAATATATCAGTAACAGATAACAATATGTAGGGAACACAGTCTACAAACACATGAAGGAAGTTAGAGCATTGTCAATGAGTTCTAAGTAACATGCATTCATACCACTGCAAGTGAGGAAATGAGGACAACCATAAGACAATCAAACATTACATGAAAAACACAGTCTTTCACAATAACACAGTATGAGTGTTCTTTTGAAAATTTTCCAACCCTTGGTGTGTTACATTTTCTCCCATATATAGAGTTCATTACATGACACAGATAACTCCCTCCAACATGAGGGGAATTCCTAATTTAACACCTATTGACACTTAAAACCAACTATTTAATATAACTGACCGTTAACTAGTAGTTCCAGAAACCTAAAACAATTAGGAGTATAACTCCTCATTATGTTGGTAGTGGCATTGATTACAAAACAAATCCATTCCCTAACAAGTGGCCTTCTTTAGTTTAGCTTTGGTGGTGGCTTTAAACTCCTTGCTGACCCTTGACGTCTTATTCTTTGACTGTCCCTAGATATTAGGAAGTTGCTCCTATTTTTCTGCTTTGGTCTCCAAAAAGGATCTTCGAAGTTTGTTATCCCTCTTGTTCTTCTTAATTACATAAAATGCATTGGATTAGCTTGTTTTCCATGAGCTATACACCTTGCTCCTATACACGTGGTAAGACAAAAACTTCTTTAATGTTTCTTGAAGCATCATGAACAGTTCTAGTTACGAAATAATGACCATTTTCATAACATAATGTTTGGAGTTCATAAATGTCTTTCCTTTCCTTATTTTGTCGTTGCTTGATGTTCAAAACTTGTAAGTAATCCTTTGCAGCAGCCAATCTTCAAAAAGAGTTCCTTTTTCTTCTCAAAATTGGCCCACAAAATCATGATGTGCAGGTACAACAGTTTCATAGCACGCTGCGAAACTGTTGTGCATTAGGTATCACCTACAGCCGTTTCATAGCGCGCTACGAAACTACTATGTGATTTCAAAAACACAGTTTTATGCCAAAATTTGACTTCCTTGAGATTTCTTTCTTTTTGAAATGGCTTTTCCATATGCCATGGTGTTGTTCAAAACTGAATAAACCGATACCATCTTCAAAGTAAAGTTCAAAAATGTGATCCACATAAAAATTTTAGGATTAGCATTACTTGCTATGTAGTTCTTCTTAGCTAAGGATGTCCTTCAGGCTGGTTCAGTTGTATCATCATATCTTCAATCTGTCTTTTCACCATTTAGATTCCAGTTCTCAATTTTGTATTGACCTTTCTGATATATCTTGCCTCTTTTATTGCAGGGACCGTCCAAGTGAAATATTGAGCATGACAGCTAACCACTTCGGGTATTGAAACTGTTTTATCTTCCCATAGAGCCTCCATTTTTTTAAATTAGCTTCCTTCATTGCATGTTTCCTTGAGGTTTTTCTAAGTTTGGCAATCTCAAGATTTGTAAGCTTCAGTTTCTTTTTTACCTCTTCAAAACTACATTCCTCTTGCTGAGTGATACCTGCCTTACATTTGTCATCTTTATGCAGTTGTGATGATGTTTCTGATGGAACAACAGGTCCTTCGTGTAATTCTGCTACCTCCCATGTCTCACTTGCTTCTGGCTGTGCCTCTTGTATCCTTTTTGAATGCCTTGTCATGGGTTTTCTTGGTTTGAACACAAACTCTAAGACTTGGTCATCAAATTGAAGCTTTTTGGAAGGTTTAACTCTTTTGGTTTTGTTCTTGCTGGCTTCAAGTAACTCTGCTTTGACCAGAGAAGACTCTTCTATGTCGATGGCCTGGAGGAGATAATTCAAACTTCCCTTTAAAGCTAGGATTTTATCAGCAATTGTAGTCTTCCCCTTTTCCTTGGCCAATTGACTTCTTGTTACCCTTCTTTGGATAGTTCTATCAATAGACTGATCTTGTACTACGTTGCTAATCTGAACCTTCTTTCTCTGTGACTATTGAGGGGTATCTTGAACTACTAGTGGTCTCATAGGCTCCTTCACCTACTTTTTGGCTTTCAATTTCACAAATCTTCTTGATCTTATTTCCTCCCGATGACTTACTGCTGGTGAAGAAATCCCCGTAGACTTAGGGCTGAGACCAGTTTCAGTTCTGAAGCCAGACATAAACAAGAAAATAGACCACTCCTTATCTATTTTCTGAAGCTCATGTAAAACAATCAATTTGACTAAGCCATGATGGAAGAACGAGGTTTCACTAGCTTCCTTCTTCAACTGAACCTTGCCACACATTTTGCCTAGACTACGAAATAGATAGAAAGGTAAGTCCAGAGATATCTTTCCAGTGAAATGAAGCAAAAGTTTGAAGTGATAGGAATACACCTTATGATATCACCCCTCACAGGTAAAGTATCTCTGTATGCAGGTAAGCAAATTAGCATATGAATCCTTCACAAAGCTCCTGGGAACTGACATGTTTAAGTCTGAATCAATGAACTCTGGATTCAAGAATTCCTTACAAGGAGTCATATCAAACTTGAATTTTTTAAACCACATCTCCTATCCCCTTGGAATTTCAGTGATTGCATATATAACCTCTGGAGAAATTGGTAATTCAAGCACTCCAACCTTCGAATTTAATCTTGTGAAATTGAAATCAAACTCTTTGGTGACTTGCATGTGGCCTCCTTGAAGTTTTTTCACAAAATCTTCAACAGCCAACCTGTTTGAAAGCTTTTTCAACTTCACTGTTCCTCAAGAGAACATCTAAATGTCCAGACTCATTCCTTAGACACTTACCTAACCTATGATCCTTCTTCTCTGTAGACATCTCCATGGAATTCCTGCAAAATGAAAATTGAAAGAGCTTGCACTGTCTTAATCTTGATCACTGCCTCACTTGAAATGGAAAAGGGAGCTGCCTCGCTTGAACTTTAAAGAATTCTGATCAAATGCTTGTCAATTTGCCTCCTATGCATGAAAAAAACATGATCATAACTGAAAACACTTGGACCCTTTTTTGAAATTTGAAAATCATGCGTACCAAGACACCTAATAAATCTAATGATGGAAATGAGTGGTTGCATGTGATAGGCATGGTGCATGGATTGACAGTTGATGATGTAAGATTAACATATTTTGATGGAATGGACAACTAGGTGAGATTTGGCACGAATCTACAAAAATCCCCAATTTTGTAGTGCAGCCAGTGCAAATTCTAGGTTTTGCACTACGAAAACTTCTAGGTAGTTTCGTAGCGCATGAAAACCTTGACACAAGTTTGACATGTGGAAATTTAGGTGTGATGTGGGATCAGTGATAGGCAAAACCATAATGTTGACCCTATTTAACAATGCCAACAAGACTCCATTTTAGGTCCTAGACTCTAAGAAAAACCATGGAAAGCCTAGACCAATACTAACACCAATCCTTTGGAATCAAACTGATGTTCAAAATTTAGGAATTTTTTCTTAAGTGATAACAACGGGTGCGGGCACCTCATCCGCGAAACACTTTTGTATCACCTTCCCTGCCAATATTTTTGTCATGACCTTGACTGCAAGGTTTTTGATGCTGGAGATGGCATACCCTTTCTTCTCCCTCTCCAGCTTGAACTTCTTCTTCATCACTTCTGCGAGGGCCAACTCGCCACCTTTTCCCTCTGAAATGTTGGCTGGATCCTCCCCTAAGTAATGCAGTTGTGTAATATGGTGAATCAGATGGTCGGTGATGGGGATGGCCTCCTCTAGCCATAAACACCCATCATGCACCAAGTAGAGCAGCTGCCTAATGACGAAGATGGTCACTAGGGTGCGGTGGTAATGCGACACCCAGAGCAAGTTAAGAAACCCGACTTTCTCTACACCTCTGAACCATGTCCATGGCTCCAATTGAATTGTTCCAGCCGTCGCGTCAATCCTTTGGTGCATTAGCTTCTTAGTCACTAAATGCGGGAACTTCTCGCGGTCTACAAGGTACCAATCTTCAAACTTCAACACAGGAACCGGCCCCAAGTGGAGTCCCTTAAAAACAATATTGTCTAGGAGCAACGAAGTTCGCAGAGAGCTCTTGCTCTCATCTATGTCCTTCGGTACCCTGGTTTTACCCTTGCATGGAGGCACATATTTAGGTAATTGGATATTAGGTTCCGCACCCTGGGTTTCAACTTCCATCTCTATAGCCTCCTCTTTGACCAGGATTTATTCAAATTCTTCCTCTTCTACCTCCATATTAATGGCCTTCCCCTTTTCTTGCAAGGTGAGCTTGCTTCTCTGTGGATTTCTAGGTGACACACACACTGGGCTAATAGTCTGCTTATCCTTCATAGGTCTTGGTGTTCTAGGTGATTTAGGGACCTCAAATATTGCTTCGACGCTCTCTGGGGCTTTTGCTTCCTCAATTTCTTGCGCGGCTTCCTCGGGTGTCTACATCATTCTAGTCAAGAGGTCCAGCATCTCCTTCAGCAATGTTTGAAACATGGAATTTGCTCTCCAATCCTCAAAGTTCGAAAGGTCGATATACACTTGATAGCGTAACAACTGAATTTTCAAAATGCCAAGCGTTTTTCGTTGGACATCCACTTGTAATTTATAGGGTTTTTGAATTCAAATTTGACCGTTCCCCCCACATTCGGCCCATTAAGGCTAGATTGCAGAAAATTTTCAAGAATCTAGCCCATAAATATCGCCTTAAATGCCTGTCGCCCACTCCATTTGACCTCAAACCGACCATCAAATCGTGAATAATGACTTTAACGGTCACTTTCCAGGAGACCTATGTGCTAGTGCAGCTATCTTCACGCTATCACGGACCCTGTGACACTTCATTGTTGTGCGCAGTCTTGACATCACACAATTCCCAGACAGTGTAGTTTATAGTCCCATGCCTCCTTTCAGCTACATGGAGTGCTAAGACTATGTTAATTTCATATAGTCACATCGTTGGATTACCAGTGTATGGCTTCAAGCGAGTACCATTCACCTTTCCTATGAAAGGTTCTTCATTTAAATTAACCAATTGTACCATGCCTCCGTTGGTAATATCCTTAATAACATATGACCCTATCCAGTGCATCTTGAGTTTGCCTGGAAATTTATCAAATTTACTGTCATACAATAGCACCAAGTCATTCACCTTAAAGGTGCGAAGCTTAATATGTCGATCGTACCATGCCCTTTCACACTATTTTTGGACCTGCCGGTGAAATCCAACCAAAAATCGTTCTTCTTCGAGCTCATCCAGCTGCATGAGCCTGTCCTCCAAGGCTTCGCAATCCATCATACCTATGAGCGCTGCTATGCATAGAATAGGCATGATGTATACCATAGGCATTACAGATTCAACCCCATATACTAGCCTAAAGGATGTATGTCCCGTCAGCTTCTTGCACTTCGTCTGATAAGCCCATAACATTGCATGTATGCATAGGTCCCAATCACTTCATTGCACATTGCATACCTTGGTCAACGCATTTTCAAGTACTTTTTTGAACACTTCCATTGTTCTGTTAGCCTGCGGGTGATAAGGTGTGCTCTTCTAGTGATATACCTGAAATTCCTCCATTAGTGCGTTGATTGTCTCATTCAGAAAGTGCGTACCATGATTTCTCATCAAGATCTTTGGACAGTCAAATCATGTCAGTACATGTTCAAATAGGAACTTTGCAGTAGTTGCACTCGTGAAATCTTTCACCAGTCGTGCTTCTACCCAATGAGTCAAGTACTCTGTCACAGTGATAATGTAGCTCGCGCTTGTCTTTCTTTGAGGCTGAATAGGTCCTACAAAATCTATTGCCCATTTTTCGAAGGGTTGCAATGTTACTTGTGGATTCAAAGGAATTTCATCCCTCCACGATGGCCTTCCTGTCCGTTGACATACATCACATGCCTTGAAATATGCTTTTGAATCTTGATGAAGGGTTGGCCACCAAAACTCGGTGCGTAGAATATTCTATGCGGTTTCTCTTCCTGCATAATGTCCTCCCGCGACGTCCTCATGAGCATCCGCGAGGATGCTGCTTCATTCAAACTCAGGTACATACCTTCATAGTATTTCATCATTTCTCATCTTGTATAGATGCCCAACAATGATAGAGAAGTCTACCGCATGCACCACTAATTCCTTCTTCTGCTGGACAGAGTATCCTTCCGGTGTAGTTCCAGTTGTTAGAAAGTGCATTATATCCTTGAAATGTCCGTCCGCGACATGCAAAACAAACAGTTGCGCGTCAGGTAATCCTTCCTCCAAACTAGTAGGTTCCTCCCCTGTCTCGATGCACGACAAGTGATCTAGTCCTGTGTTCAATCGTCCAAGATTTACAAAAACTTCAAAATCGTATTCTTGGAACAATAAAATCCATCTGCAAATTCACCCCCCCAACACAGGCTTATTGACTAGGTACTTTAGCGTGGAGTACATGTGCATCTTCTTAGGTATGGGCTTTTCTCCATAGGCCTATGTCCACTTGGCTAGATGTGCACGTGGATCATCCTACCCATCATACTTGTCTGTAAGTCACATCTTAGGCTTCCCAAATCATGCTCACATCATTCTCCTACATTCACGCCAATCATCAAATCTTCCTTTGTGCATACGCCACCATCTTGCGGGCATAACACAGTACCCAATCTAAGGCCTAGAAGTGTTTCTTTCTGGCACCTCCCTTTCAAAATCATCCAAGAAGGTATCTATGTCATTTATACCATCATAAGTAGGCATATTCCTTTCCTTTGATGACACACAACGTAGCGACATGGTCATCATGTTGCAATTCAACGTAGTTACTTCATGTAACCGATTTTGCCAACATTCTATTTCTTCATCGGAGTTCGAAGTGCAAGAAAGCTCGCACTCCCATGTAATCCACCCATCCGTGGTGGGACTCACCCAGTCTTGGTCTTGCACTGTTATCTTATAGATGCAATCGAGATCATCATCACTCTCATAATCGCAGACTGGTTCTGTATAGCGTGATTCCTCAGCGAGATCCAAGGGTATTATTATGCATAGTGATTTCTTCTCAAAGATCATATTTTGCTTCTTTAGATTGATTACCCCATTCATATCAATAGCCCAGTCAATTCTCAGGATCACAGGGTAGGGATTGTTGTCATCAACAATCTCTATTACTTCAAAGACTTCCAGCACACTCACTCCCTCAATATCCATGGTTACTCCCTACAATTGCCCCATGGGTACAATTTTCTGCTAATTCGCCATTCTCAACTAAATTGGAGACCATTGTAGCGCAAGTCTCCCCATTCTTTCCCATGTCTGTTTCGGTAGAACATTCGCATTTGATACCAAATCCAGAAATACTTGATCCATATCGTATTCTTTGATCTATGCAGTGAATCTCATTTCACACCCCGTTGATATCTTATGCTTTTTGATCTTTTGGACTACACGTGGTTCTCCAGGCACAGTCCCAGCACATATGTTGATGAGTTCATGTAACCCTTTCACAACCATACTGTTGTGCAGTAACTTCATACATGTTTCCAGAAAGTAGTGAGCATAGAGGGGTCCATATCTAGCTCATGCTTATCTTTGCTTCCTGAAGTGGAGGCCTCAGTGAAGCTCTTCTTAGATTCCATGAAGGTTTCTCGAGCGCGCTCCAAATCAAACTCAGCCTCTTTCGCCGAGGCTATGCGAACCCAGGTGCTATCTTTTGGCCATTTCCCCTCGTCATATCCCGTCGCGATTCCACTTTGGAGCACTATATTAACGTTCAGATCTTCCTCACGTAACTCATACCTCATCATCTATAGGTTTTGAATCGGAGGAGGTGGTAGCACCCCTTTGTCACATATCCTAGCTATTAGCATAGGACAATCTTCTATTTCATGATCAAATAGCATGCAATACTTGCATGACGAGAGTGTTGGATTAGTGCAACTGTGAGGATAGTGTCCTGGTCCTCCACAATTTTAGCAAATCAACTATTTGCAACCTCTACCTGGTCCTCCTCCACCTCGACCTTGCCTACGCCCCTGAAATACTTTTCGCGCCGTCCCTACATTCTGGTCAAGGGGTCACGTTTCGGACTAAACTCTGTAGGAAAGCGTTCTATCCATCATCAATTCATAGCTCCTACAAGTATGCTAGTCATGTCCCACCGACCTACAAAAGTTTCAGAACAACTGTTGTGGAGTTTGCGTATACTTTTGTAACAAGTGGCAGTTATCCGTGTAGAAATTTCCACATGTAGATCACCCAATAATGCAATATACTAAAGCAAAATACTTGATCTACTTCTACAACCAATTTAGCAGAAGCTTAATCAAACATAAGCAACATCAATAAGAACACATATAACTGATATGGAGAAACCAATCACACATAACACAGAAGATATAACCAGGGGAAATCCTCAGCCTAAAACCCCATCTCTGTATTATCATGCAAGTGGAAATATAGCTAGTATTACAAAAATAATCAGCTCAAAATCTATCCTGCTCTCTCTGCAATACCTCTGCTGCTCATAGAAAGTCAAAGGCCTCTATCTAACCTCTGGTCTACCCTCCAAGCCTCCTATTTCTTTGCACAATTTTGATTGGGGTCCAGTGTAACCACTTGTGTGAATTGGCCTCTTCACACACTCACTAACCTCTGATCAAACTATGTAGTCCTGAAGGAGATAAATCCTCATCATGGATGAGATTCCTTTATAGGAAAAATATTCATCCAAATGATAGTACACTATCCCTTCTCTGATCTAAACTCGGTCTTTGTCTGAACTAACATGCATGAGTTATCCATGAGTGAATACACAGTTATATGAAATACAATAGTTACATGCATGCAAGCATTAACTAACTGAACTCTCATTAATTTAACAAACTGTTAAATTAATCTAACTGGACTTGACTCAGTTAAATGATCCAACTAATTACAACTCATCCTTATCTCTTTAACTGATGGATAAATTCCTGAATTAATAGATAAACTGTTGCATGTCCTCACATAAACTTCAAGTTTGTTTTTCCTTAACTAATTAACTCAAGATGAATTAATTAATTAATTTACAAACTGCTGTTAATATCAAATTCGAATTTTACTTCCTATTTCTAGTCCAGGGACTGACTAAAATAGGAATCCACACTGAACTACTAAAAATAACAATTCTAATTTTAGCACTTCCATTTTTCATTCCCTGTTGCCCAATCCAGCACTGGTTCCCAAACTGCTATTTTTAGCATTTCTTGTTGCCATTTTCAACACTTCCTCTTAACAAGAAAGGCTTCCTCTCGACACTGAGCCTGTACCTTAGGAATGTTTTGCATGCAACACTTTTACCAATTGTGGTTGCTCCAGCAACTCTCGGAACAAAAAAAACCTCCCAACTGACCTCTCTGTTGGGCTAGAAACATACTTTGATGCTGAAACTCTACCTGCTGCTAACAAGTGCTCCCTCTCTGACCTTTGCACTACTGCAACATCTCCATGCATCTCACACCATTGCACACCTCTCTGTGCCATCCTGCATTGGTGCAACACACTTGTGCCTCTCACATTGCTACAACATGATACCTCTGTGTTGTCTTGGGATTCCTACACTGTAGCTCTCTTTGCCGCTCCATCTGCATTTGTCTCTACCCAATTAGTCAATCCTGCTGCACCTCATCGAGGCTTCTATAGCAAAGTTGAATCAAAGACGTTGGGTACCTCAAGGATCCTGCCCCTCCTCCTTGGGACGATCACTCCACATCACCCCACCTCCTACCTGGAGGTATGGTTGCATGTGATCCCCCTGCCCAACTAGCTCAAAGTTTCCCCCTACTAGAGTTCTTTGCATGAGTAGATGTCTCTACTCAATCTCCACTCAGCTTCCCCTATTGTGGCTACTCCACAACCTCCTGAAGCTGCTGCACCAATCGTCTGAGACTTCTTTTGGCGATGCATGTTGAGAGGTAATATACTCTCCCTCTCAACCACCAAGTCTCCATCAGTTGCCTTACTGCTCAAGGTTTTGCATGCATCTTGAACCTCAAGAGCATATAGGCTCCTGACCCATGAACTGATCTGCTTCACCTTTCTAGTGATGATGTGTCTAAGGAAAGCCTTTCCCTTACTGAAGACTACATCATAGCCTCTGTCTTCCAACATTGCAATCGACACGAAATTTCTCTTCAATCCTGGTACATACTTGCCATCGGTCAAGGTAAGGCGAGCTCCATGCTCCCTCTGAAAAATAACCATGCCTACACCTAAGACACTATACTTTTCATCATTACCCATCACTATGAGTATCTGGAGATCTTTCTCCTCCAAAGTATTGAATAAACTCTTGTCGCCAGTCATGTGGAAAGAAGCTCCACTGTCAAGAAACCAACCACCATGGATGAAACCATGCATGTGAAGAGTGTGAAACCTAACTCGAACTGTGAATCAAGTGCCTCATAGATCCTTCCCTGGATTCCTTCTTGGATTTCCTATGTGGATAATTTGTAGCAAAATGGCCCACCTCATGACAACTAAAGCATCGCACTTTCGATTTTTCAACCTTCTTCCCACCATGGGAAGAACTGGATTCGAAATGAGAAACCTTCTCCTTCCCCTTCTTCACCTTACTCACTAAGGAATAGTTTTCTTCATCCTCCATGGATGAAGAAACATCTCTGGTGCTTCTTCTTATCTCCTCCTGCATCAAATCTGACCAAAGTCATTCCCAATCTGGCAATTTCTCTCTTCCATTAACTGAGTCCTGGTAGCTACGACAACTCTTAGGACTATCGAGGAGTGCAAGACTCGCCATGTCATCATTAGTTGTCATGATCCCTACACTTCCAAGCTCATCCCTACATGTGGTGAGCTTGTTCAGATACATAGATATCATGTCGCCCTTTTCACACTTGATCTTTCGAAGTTTGTCCTTCAGTGCTAGTTTCCTCTGATCACTGTTATTCCGATATAGATCTTTCAATGTTTTCCACATTGAAAACGACGTCTCCTTCCCAGGGAGACTCGAGACTATGTGATCTCAAACTCCCTCCAAAAGGATTCTCCTTGCTCTAGACACACATTTCTTCCATTCAACCAACTCAACAGCACTAGTCGGCTTGGGGACTTCTTGATCAATGAAGTCCTTTAGACTGTTATCCTCTAGTATTGCTTCCATGCAATCCTTCCATGCTATATATTTCGAACCACCATTAAGGGCATATTCGAGTCTTAAACCATAGAACGCCATAGGTGAAATAGAGATGTGATAAGGACTCGATTTCTATATTCAGGAATCACAAACTTCAACTTCTCCCTTCTTGTATATTGTTCTTCCTTGATCACCTGTGCTCTGATACCATGTAGAAATTCCCACTTGTAGATCACCTGATAATGCAATATACTAAAGAAAAATACTTGAGCTACTTCTACAACCAATTTAGCAGAAGCTTAATCGAACATGAGAAACATCAATAAGAACACATATAACTGATATGGAGAAATCAATCACACATAACACAGAAGATATAACCAGGGGAAAGCCTCAGCCTAAAACCCCAGCTTTGTCTTATCATAAAAGTGGAAATATAGCTAGTACTACAAAAAGAATTAGCTCAAAAGCTATCCTGCTCTCTCTACAATACCTCTGCTGCTCATAAACAGTCAAAGGCCTCTATCTAACCTCTAGTTTTCCCTCCAAGCCTCCTATTTCTTTGCACAATTTTGATTGGGATCCAGTACAACCACCTCTGTGAATTGATCTCTTCACACACTCACTAACCTCTGATCCAACTACGCAGTCCTGAAGGAGATAAATCATCATCATGGATGAGTTTCCTTTATAGTAAAAATATTCATCCAACTGATAGTATACTATCCCTTCTCTGATCTAAACTAGGTCTCTATCTGAACTGACATGCATGAGTTATCCATGAGTGAATACTCAGTTATCTAAAATACAGTAGTTACATGCATGCAAGCATTAACTAACTAAACTCTCATTAATTTAACAAACTGTTAAATTAATCTAACTGGATTTGACTAAGTTAACTGAGCCAACTAATTACAACTCATCCTTATCTCTTTAACTGATGGATAACTTCCTCAATTAATAGATAAATTGTTGCATGTCCTTACATAGACTTCAATTTTGTTTTTCCTTAACTAATTAAATCAAGATGAATTAATTAATTAATTTACAAACTGTTGTTAATATCAAATTCGAATTTTACTTCCTATTTCTAGTCCAGGGACTGACTAAAATAAGAATCCACATGTAACCGCTAAAAATAGCAATTCTATTTTTAGCACTTCCATTTTTCATTCCCTATTGCCCAATCCAGTACTGGTTCCCAAAATACTATTTTTAGCAATGCTATTTTTATCACTTCTATTTTTAGCATTTCTTGTTTCCATTTTCAAAAATCCGTGGCATGTTTTCCAGCTATTTGATAGATAGTGCACCACAAAGCAGGTGCCACGCTAGGTCGTACTTGAGCGTCCAGCCTTAAAGGCATTAGTCCTCCTCCTGCAAGGTAATTTGTAAAGACTAGGCAGTGGTCTTTGTCATGACCCCGACTCTTTCATTTCACGCACCATATTTCTTCGCATACCTCTAGCTGAACTGTCCTATCCTGCTTCAAGCTTTGCACCTCAAGGCACAGATTCTTCAGTTGCACGTGGATCTACTAAACTCCTAGATTAGGATCTTGCATTGGTGTCTCATGTAGTCTTATGGCAATCTCCAAGGCCTCTGCCTGAGTTGTTATCTTCTGCTGCGACAGTGCACTTCTTAAGTGTGGTAGTAGCGAATCCACAAACCACTCATGATGCTGTCCATCTGTCAAATTTATGTTGGCTTCATGGATCGTACCTTTCAGCCTCTTGTCTAGTTTTGAAGGCATATCACATGATAACATAGTGATCTCTTTGAATCCAAAAATCCACTATGCTTCATATTTAGGCCTGCTAAATTCCCTATTCAGTGTTGCTTGGATGTTTGCTACTCTAGCATTCAGGTTATCGATGGAGTACTTAATATATCAGGTTTCTTGTAGAGCACTAACCAGCATTGCCTTCTTTATATTATCATCTGTAACACCTTGAGCTTCCCATACAACCCTTACAATGAACCAGAATTGGTTCGGGTCCTCATTTCCCAATACTTTGAACAAAGGCAAGTTCACTGTGTTTTCCATACTGAATCGCAATGGTGGGGGAGGTGGTACGGGTAAAGTTGGAGGTGATGGCGTGAAGCGAGTGGTGGTGTGGGCGAAGGTGGAATTTGCAGTAATCCTTGTTTTATCAACTGAATAACACTTCATGGAGAGACCTTTGCGATCCCTTCCTCATCCCCTCGCAGAGGTGAAATCAAGGGGCTATGCTCTGGACCCTTATTTCCTTCGTTTCTGTAAATTCTTTCGCTTCATGTAGACCCGAACATCAAGGTAGCTACATAACCTGCTTTTTGCACAATAGCATTTTAGTCCAAGTATTCAAAGATTTTACGTACTTACCTGGTGGTCCCTTGAAAAAGTGTCGCTCTGCCTTGCTATAGCTAGTTGAGGTGTCAACCACAAACTCAGTAACAAATCCTCCTATAATGCGATTGAGCCAATGATCGACAATGCGTGCGATATTACCCTCCAAAGCTTCAACCTTCACACTAGATCTGGGGTCCACACAATAGGACCATCAAGTTTCCACCTTCCTTGGATATGTGCTAGCTTCACGATCCACTCGTATAGCTCAGTAGGGAAGGACGCAAAAAATATTTCATGGATCTCTGTATACAGGTATTGGTCCAACCATTGTTCTTTTGGCAGTCACAAGTTCATGTTTTCTTGTGCTGTGAACTCATGAATCCTTTTATCCAACCAACCTTCGATTTCTTTCTTAGTTGGATTCTAGTGATATGACATCACACATCTCTATGCAGATTCCGGTCCCGACAACGGAACCATTTTTTGGCTTGCGGGGGCCTAACCCAGGTTCATCATTAGTTAGCCAAACAAAACCCAACACTATTGGCCCTTTCGGCATCAACCCATGGAGAATGACTAAAGTCTCACCCAAAGCAATATGGGCAGATGCAAGAACCAAGTTTCTGCACCCTTGAGATGGTTGTGATGTCGATTTATTCCAACTATACCTGCCTTTACACATGTTTCTTATCCCTTTTCTCTACCCTTTAGTACCTTCACGAAATGTTACAATCGGTTGCATGCAGCCCTAACCAGGGGCTGAAGTCCTTCCACGTTGCTAGGGTAGTGAGCTGCGATATCTCCCAAACTATGGTAATTATCTTACTTATCTTATTAACAGATCTTAGTTAGCTTCACGTAAACAAATGTTTTTACTTGCATTCACTTAACCAACACATTTACATATATTTGCGCATCATATAAGAAATAGAAGTGAAATTCATACCCGATATATCAAATGCATAAACAGGAAATAAAGACACATAAATTATAGAATAATTCTCTTTATTGATAATTCCATATGATTATAAACTCGACTCGCCCTACGCACTCAGTTGCAGGGGTCTGCGTGCTTAGCTGCAAGGGTCCGCGGACTTAGCAGCGGACTTCTAGGCCTCGGCGCACTCAGCTGTAGAGCCTCTTCCTATGCTATGACCCAAAACTCAGGCTTCTACTTCAGATCTATCTCTCATACATCATCATTGATTAGTTCTTCTTGTCTCCAAACTACTTAGAGTGTCGCTCTATTTATACAATGCCATGGTCCACGAACCATGGCTAGATCTTTTACAACCAACATTACATGATTAAAATAAGGGTGGACAACCCTATGACTCTTTAACATTTACGTGCTCTGCAACCACAAATTATGGACTCTTTATACTTGGATTACAAAATTGGACCAAAATATGGGCTCTTAGCCCCAAAACTGCCCTTGGGGGATCCCACGCCAAACACATATAGATTCGCGCATCAATACAACATTAAATGAGGAAACCGTTATTCAACATAACATAACTGCATTTATTCATAGCAGAAGTAAATAGATCAAAAACAGAGATAATTACAAATTAATCTTCTTTTATTAGTACTTCAGATCTTCTTACAGACATTAACTACCCTGGGCACTCAGTTGCAAGGGTCCGCGCACTCAGCTGCAAACTTCTACCCTAGGCCTCTGCTCAAATAGATGCAAAGCCTTCCTTCTATTCTAAGACTCTTCACTCTTAGCTCTTACTGACCCCTCAATCACTTAACTTCCTTATACTCTTCTAAGAATCTCATTTTTATACAATCCCATGGTCCATGGACCATGGGTGGATCTTCTAAAGCTGACACAACTTACGTAAAAGAAGGGCGGAAACCCTTTATGACACTTTACATCTACGCGCTCCGGGACCACAAATTTCAGAGACTCTACACTTTACATACAAAAACTTATGCTTTCTGCCCCAAAACTTGGGCTTTCAATGCCAATACCGACCGTAGGGGACCCTATCCCAACAATAGTCTTTCAAGCAAAAAAAACATAACTTTCCTCTTTGCAAGTGGACTTTATTGGCTTGTAGATCCATTTCATTCATATCCTCTCCATTGAAACATTAATTCCATTTTCACTCATTTTTCCAAAACTGTTTGTGTATAGCAAAAATCGCAGTGTTTCCTGAGACCATTAGCCTGCCTTCTTCCCTTTATTCAAGAAGCGTTCTTGAATATTTTTTAGTTTGGCAAAGTCTTCTATATCCTTTTTCAACCTTATGCTATCTTTTTTCACCATTTGGACACCTTTGAAACCTTCAAAACACCTTTAGATGATAAATAGGACATTCTGTAGTAAATATGTGTTTCCTATAGTAAACTACAGGAAACCCTGTAGCAGTTCTTGTAGTACTACAGGAAACCCTGTTTAAACCTGTTTTGAGCAGAAATGATAGTCTGAGCCTAGGGTAGGCCCTCAACTTGACTTCCATGCCTTTCTACCATTTCTATAAAATATTTTAGGCCTTGGAAAAAATCTAGAAAGAGATTAGAGATGTAGTGCCCCACTCTAGTTGACTGATAGTGATATGACATTAAAATTTATTTAGCCCTAAGGCCCACACATTATTCTTTAAGGACCTCAGGTTGAGGATCCAGACACACGACTCTATTAATAGTGGTTGTGATATTAGTAGTTGTGATGTTTATGTATGTTCTCCATTGATATTATGATGAAGACAACATTAATGGTTATGTATGTTATCTATTGGTATTATGATGATTGTAGCATTAATGGTTATGCATGTTCTATATTGATATTATGATGATTGTAGCATAAATGGTTATGTTTGGTCTCTATTGAATTTATGATGATGTTAGCAGTAAAGGATAGGTATGTTCTCTATTGATATTATGATGTTGATAGCTTTGATGGATATGTATTATGATGATGATAGAAATGATGGATGTGTCCCATATGTTACCTACTTTCATTAGTTCTAGTTCATAATGAATAATGATGCGAATGACTAGGTGATGTTGATGATGCTATTATAACGATGACTAACACTGAGAAACCTTGTTACTAATGATTATTGAGTATGGCAAGAAACCACCATAGGCACTCACATATGACGAGTTGACGACACCTAGTTTGATGAAAATTTATATTTTGTCTTTGAAATTCTAAGTCATTTTGAAACTTGATATATATGTTTATTTATATTTTGATGATATGTTAGTGGTTGCATGCACATATTAGTTTCTTGGACGAATGACTCACATATGGGTGATGGGGTTGTAAAATTGGATCGAACGGCATGGGAGAGGTGGGATAAAATCCCTGGTCTTACCCACTAGCACTCCCACCATGACTTGGGCTAGAAAGGTTGAAACACCTTCTCCTTGAAGATCACGATGTCATGGGGGCAGGTCCCAAATTTGGGTCGCTCACAAGGATTTTACTGGGGGTGCACATCAAGGTGGATTCCTTGATCCCCGACACCATTAGTCTCACTATAGCAGGAAACATAAGAGATGACAGTGGTATCTATCGTTGCACCTATACTTTCCCCTCGTAGCCACTGAATGCTTGAAGGGCAAGTGGCATGGTACCATTAGAACTTCAAGGGAATTTCTCGAAGGGAAAAACCAACTTGGCACCCTCGTCATCACAAATAAACTGTTAGGTGTGACACCCTTGGAACTTCAAGGGAAGTTATTGAAGGGCACAACCAAACTTGGCACCCGTGGAATCATTAAAAATAAATAAATTAATAAATATAGTCAATATATGAAAACTAGGTAAATTCACATCAAGGGTAAATGATGTTAGAAATCGAGGTAATTAAATCAAGAATAAAACTTAGGTTAAGAGGATAATAGGAAGAAATAAAATATTTTACCTTAAAAACTCTACCCTTCCCATGTTGGAAAATATTAGGTAGATAATGTAATTTAATTAGGTAAAAAGGGGAAAGAGAGACATAAATTTAAGGATAAATATTAATCCTAAAATAGTTAAACCTAATTAAGAGAAGATGATGGTGAATTAAAATAAGATTAATAAATTAAATTTTAGAGAAATTTAGAGAACCTCCATGTGGCAACAACCAACATAAGAATATCCATATAAGAGATAGCTTTAGTTAAATTAGGTGGTAGATAGTGGATCAAATCTTGACTTATCAATTGACTTTACCAATGAACACAAATTATGGAGTAAAAAGGGGGATCAGGAGACAACTAGGAGAAAAAATAAGAATCTTGTTGGGGTGAGGAAAAATATTATTTTTAAATTAAAATTTAAGTAAATAATTTTGGAGATCCTTGATGAGAGAATGACAGATGGGTGGGTGAACAATCAAACTATTGGATTATCAAAAATAATTAATTATGCATGAAATGCCAAGTGTCACCCATGAGGACTCCTATAAAAGAAAGGGTGGGTCATGGGAGAAAAGAATTTTTATTTACCCTATTGTTGGATGGATGAGAGTATGTCAGAGCAGTGACTACGAGCTATAGTGAGTTTGGTGAGGTAGAGGAATTTAGAGAGGGGACTCTTGAGCCAAAGAGTGCTCTCCTCTACCAGCTAATACATTCCTCCATTGTACAACCCCATTGCAGCTCAGGGGTTCATGGGGAAGGAGAATACCTAAGGAGTAGGTTGGGAGGTCAACTGGTGGGTCATTTCATTTGGATTAAGAACATTGACATTCACACTTTTGAGGTGACCAACAATAAAGGAGGGAAAATAGTGGCAAGTCAAGTTTGAATCTCGTCTCCTAGTGAATGGTACCTATGTTGTTATAATATTCTTTTGCATGACTTCATTATGGTTCTAGTTAATAATATGTAAATTAGATGATATGTTCAATGAAGTGAAATTTAGGAAATTTTTATATAAAGCTTAATAATTTTTTTGTTCCCAATGCTATTTTCTCATGGTTGTATTTTTAGTATTTTTCTAAAAAAAATATATGGGGTTGGTCCGTACAAGAGACCTCTTGGAAAGCCTCTTTTCATCACTGCAGTTTGAATTTTATTTTGATGGTGAATGCCTTATTTCCTTTTGTTGCCTTCTTATATTTTGTAGCCCAGATGATTGCATAATGGACTTGGAGTTCTTTATTTTGATTAAGTCTCTCTTAGGCACTTCCATTTTGGGTTTTAGCACAGTTTGTTCCTTTCTTCCTTCTTGTAACAACATTCTGCCTTCCTGTAGCAGTCATTCCTCATCTTTCAGGGTCTTCTAACTATATGGGAGTGATGAGAAATGATGTAGAGGGTTTGGAGGATGATGTTAGGGCTCCTCAGAGGGACTAGTGTAAGTTTGTGAAAATGGAGAGGATGTGTTCTATGTTTTTCAAGAATTGTTTAGGGTGAGACATAGCGTAGGGTTTGTTCTTTAAAAATATTAATTTTTTCTTATGAAATGGGATGGATGAATGATGGATAGATAATGGATATGAAGTGGATGGAGGGCTAGGAGTGCTGTGGTGACTTGGCCTTTGCGGAAATTTCTTCTTTAAACTATTGTCCCCATTCCTCGAAATCATCACCCTTCATAATTTGGTTTTTCCACATTGCATGAGTGAAGGAGTGAGTTGCAATTAACTAGTTGAACGCGACCAAGACTGCTGACCCATCCTTAGCTTACAAAACCTCATCTCTCATACATTGACAACAAATTTATAACTATAATATGCTCAAGGTAAGATGTCAATAATATTACATGCCTGTACCTACCTGGTAGTTGGTGGAGAGACATGCATGCTACTGTGGATTTGATAATTGATCCATGGTCCTCTAGAGGTGATAATTTCCTTTGTTTTCTTCTGCACAGGTCTTCATAGCTTGGTGATTCTAAACCTCTGTCTTCTAGTTACCATGAGCAAGTTATCTTAGTCAAACCGACCTTCTTGGAGTGTTGGGATTGGCTGTGGGTGATGCTCACCTTCCCTATACCTTATTCCACCATTAGACACATTTCCCACACTTCATTTCACCTTCTATACCTTCTTATAGTTTTCAGCCTATTTCCTGTAGTAAACTAGGACATAGTACTACAAGAAACCCTGTAGCAGCCTTGTTTTGTCATAATCTCCCAAACGGTAGAATGGATTGACCTGAAATTTTATGAGCATGTTGTCATCATCCTTATGCACCTCCCCATGAAACAAAATTTCCAATGGATGCACGAATCCCAAGAAAAATTAAAAATGGCTGAAGTTGATGGATGCCAATTTCTTGGAAACCATGCATCGGAATTTGCTAAAATTGCTTGGGCATGTTACCATCATCCATATGCATCTCCCCATAAAACGACTTTGTAAATGGATGCACGAATATCGAGAAAATTAAAAAATGGTTGTAGGTAATGGAGGTTGATTTCTCAAAAACTGTGCACTGAAATTTGTTGAAATTGCTTGAGCATGTTACCATCATCCATATGCATCTCCACCTCAAACAACTTGGAAATAGATGCATGGTTTTCAAGATATGAAAAAAATAACTTTCTCTATGTATCTCTGTTTCCTGTAGTAAAATAGAGCATTCCTGTAGTATTTTAGGACAACAAGGAAAATGAATGGGAAAATCTTGGGGATGACGAGTGGATGGTGGAAATAGATGATGGTGATGGATTAGCATTGCCTTGGTCTTGTTAGAGAATGTGAGGAAAGGAGGAGAAAGTCAAAATTTGACTTCTTTTGACTAAGCTTGACCATTTTTTTCTTTTGGTACCAACTTGTTTTTATTGCTTGCATATGTTGGAGAGCACCTGCATTCATTAGAGAGATACATGGAGCAATTTTTTTTTTTTTTTTCTAGGCATAATATCCACCTCAATGAGGTTTTCAACTAGTACATCTGCCTAGGCGCCTCAAACGAGGTTTTCACCTAGGATCCTTTTTTTTCTTACTTTTTCTTTTTTCCCAACCCATTGACAGCCTCATGGAGGTTTTCAATCAATGAGCCAATCTCAGGTGTCTCAAAGGAGGTTTTCACTTGAGATTTTTATCTTTTCTCTTATTTTTCATTTTTTATTTCTTTTCTTATCCTACTCTACCTGAAAAAACAAAATCATTTCAAGTGTAGGAATACTTCCAATGGAACCATGTGCACATCAAGATGACAGATAAACTGATGTGTAGGCTTGCAATATATTATTTGAAATGTACCTGAATTTTAGAGACCAAATTCTTTGACTTTGAAAATATCAAGCATAGTTGAAGAAGAGAGTGATGCTCCATATTCTTTATTTTCTGGAACCAAACCTCAATATAAATTTGATGCCATTCGTTTGATTGCTTATCTGGATCATTCTTCATGTTTTCTTCTACCATGACCTTCAAATCTTCCTCTTTTTGTTGATTGTTCTGTTGAATACATGGAGGATTTGATGGTAACAATGAGGGAGCTTTCTCAATCTCTATTTTTGATGTCTTCTCTTCATCAAGTGCATCCCATGATTCGTTGATCTTCTCTTTTGAATCTTATTTTTTGTATGTTGTCCTTCAATGGCATCAAGAGAATCTCTTTTTTGTAATATTCTTCCTGAGCTGAGATGAATACCATTGAGATCAACAGGAGATATTTGGAAGTGTTTTATCTCAACATTGTAAGTGAGTTGAGCTACTTCATTGTGTGGGTTTGGAAATGGTGGTACATGTAGTTGAGTGGGAGTGGATATTTAGGATGGATGTGCTTGGGGTTTTGGTTGTGGTGGGGGTGGATATTATGGATAACATGGATTTGAGTATGTAGGATATTAAGGAAAATATTGAGGATATTGGAATGGCTCTCATAAGTTCCTTTCCAATCTTTTTTCCAAGATTGGTTTTGGGGTTGAGATGGCCTTGAAATTTGATCTAATTTATGCCCAATTAGGTTATGTTTATATTGTCATCCCTGATCATCCTCAGCCTAGTGTTGCTAATGCATCGAGGGCATCTCATGCCGCGAATGGCATAGTTGGAACCATTTCATGCCCTCAACCATGTAAAGACTTTGTATTTTGAGGAGCGGAGCGCGATTAGTGCAGAGTCACAGGGGCTTTAGGGCGGGTCAAATCCCCTTATTTTGTAACGAGATGGGATTATCTAAAGTATTTTGAGCTCTAACCATGGTTTATGGAACATGGTATGGTAAGGGTTAAATAATATATAAAGGGATGTATTAGGAAGTCTAGGGCAATCAATTGATGAGATATATGTTTTTAAGTCTGTTTTTGTGAGATCTTTCTGTAGTCAGGAAAAGGGGAAGGCTCCTAGAGCTGTGTGCGCGAAGACCTTGGTGAGTCTGCAGCTAAAATGTCAACATATTTGATCTAAACAATGGAGGAAAATCGCATCCTCCTTTCACACTATCCTCACCACCCAACTCCTACATGTGCATGAGAGGAAGAATATGAGGAGATGTAGGGGAATATTGAAGATCAATACAGGTTAATATTGACCAAGGTCTAGCAAGACCTTAAAGAATTGCAGGTTCAGATAAGCATGATCCAATCGAGTGTGGTTCAAGCGAGTATGAATAAAGCGATCGCGGTTCCTTCGATAGCAGAGCTTACCACAGACCTCCAAGCAGTACATTTGCTAGAAGGATCACTACACGTCGAGACTACAGAAGAAATGGAGAGCGCACCAAAATTCAAGAACCTAAGCCTCAAGCTTGTCATTCTCCCCCTTCAGACGTTGCATGAGCTCCATTAGGGCGTCACAAATGAACTCAAGGTATGACAGGAACAAGCTCGATTAGTCATCAATGAAGTCAAAATCAATAACCAACATATGTTCAAAGAAAAGACTAAAGCAAACCAGGATCACGAAGAGGTAGCTATGCATAGACAATAGTTGGAACAGGCCATAACCAAAGTATGTAGTGAGCTTCCAAAGTACCAGATCCCATCCTAGGCAACTTCAATAGAAAAACTTCAGAAACTGGCAACAACAGTCAAAGAATCGAAGAAAGATGTGGGCACGGTTAGATTTGAACTACAAATGTAGATTACAAAACTTTAGATGAACCTTCAGCCTACAATGCCACTGAAAGTTATAGAGTAGCAGGAAACTACTATAAAAGTTGATATGGAATATATAACAACTGCAGTCAAGGAATTGTATGTTTTAACCCCATACATAAATTACCTACATATGAATTCTAAAACACATATAGACAAAGATTTTCCCCTGGATCCCAAATCAAGGCTACCAGCTTGATTTTTCATTATGTTCCTTTCAATGTTATAATATATATTTATACATGCCGAAGCATCCAATACCATGGACTGAAAACCATCACATCCAAAACCATTTGCGAAAACCATGACAAAACCATAGGTAGGTCCACCCACCTTGATATAGGGTCCAAAAAAAATTCCCCGAGGCACTGCCTCACCCCCCTCAAACCCCCCTATGACCCCCCGCTACCCAATCGACACAATGAAGGGGGGTCTCCACCCCCCCTCTAACCCCGTGGTTAACTATGTAGGCTAGTTGTGGAAATAATATAACACAACCCAACATTCTCCCACTTGTTTTATTTCCACAGGGGGCCATAGGAGAGATTAGTCATTTATCTAGCCCTACAATGCCCATTGTTTCTCTACACCAAAATAACTTCTTAGAGCTCATAGATTTTGTCAATGCATCTGCAGTATTCTTCAAAGTGTCCACCTTTACCAGCAACACCTTTTTGTCTTCTATCATATCCCTCACAAAGTGATACTGAACATCAATGTGCTTTGTCTTTGAATGATAAGCAGGGTTCTTTGCCAAGAAAATTGCACTTTGGCTGTCACAGTCTATCCTTATAGCTCCCTGTACTAACCCCATACTTGAACACAATCTCTGCAACCAAACTGCTTCCTTGCTTGCATGAGTGGCTGCCATGTATTCTGCCTCTGTAGTTGATAGTGCCACTACAGATTGTTTCTTACTCATCAACTGACTGCACCTCCAAATAGGTTAAACACATACCCACTTGTAGATCTTCTCTGATCCAGATCTCTAGCCCAGTCTGCATCAACAAAGCCATGAATATCCAACACTCTGTCCAATCTTGGTCTTACTTGGTAGCACAAACCAAACCATAATCACTAGTGCCACACAAATACCTGAAAACCGCTTCACTGCTATCCAATGCTCCTTCCCTGGCTTTGACATAAACCTGCTCAATACTCCCACTGCATGTGCAATGTCTGGTCTAGTACAGACCATGGCATACATCAAGCTACCAACTGCACTTGCATATGGAACACGGGACATGTCCTCTCCTCTTCTTGTGTCTTGGGACACTGTTCAGCAGATAACCTCACACCTACAAGAATAGGAACCTTCACCGGTTTACTATCCTGCATATTAAACCTCTGCAATATTGTCTCGACATACTTCCCATCTGGTTTAACCAGAGCTTCCTCTTTTCCCGATCTCTTTTAATTTCCATGCCCAAAATATAGTTTTCAGCACCAAGATCTTTCATGTCGAATTTGGAGGACAATTGGGTCTTCAAATCCTGCATAATTTCTTTATCATTTCCAACCAGGAACATATCATCCACATACAAGACCAGATAAATAAAACGGTCACCAATTAATTTAAATTATACACAGTGATCTACTTTGCTTCTGGTGAAGCCAAGTCCATGTATAAATGTATCAAATTTTGGATACCACATCCTTGGTGACTATTTTAACCCATACAGAGACTTCTTTAACTTTCATACCAGTTCTTTCTTACCCTTCAACACAAAACCTTCAAGTTTCTTCATGTAGATCTCCTCTTCCAGATCCCCGTGAAGAAATGTTGTCTTCACATCCATCTGTTCTACCTCAAAATCAAAAGCAACATCAATAGATAAAAGTAATCTAATAGAAGCTACCTTCGTAACAAGAGAAAAAATATCACCAAAACCAATTCCGAGCACTTGGGAATAACCTTTTGCTACCAACCAAGCTTTATATTTCTCCACCTTTCCTTTTGCATTTTCCTTCTTCTTGAACACCCATTTGCTGCCAATGGGTTTCCTTCCAGTCGGTAACTCCACCAGATCCCAAGCCTCATTTTTGTGCAAATATGCCATTTCATCAACCATGGCCTCTTTCTAGAGTTTTCCATCCTTTGAATCTATTATTTCCTTCATAGTTCTGGGATCATCATCAGTAATGGATAAAGAAAAATTTGAACACAAAGCAGATGGAATATACCTTTCTGGTTGCCTTATTTCTCAAACTGATCTTCTCACACCAGGAGTTTGTGGCTCTTCATCTTCTAATTCCTCCTCTGTTGTAGAGTCTGATTCTTCCTCCTTAAGCTCAAACTCTATCTTCTCAGGTTCCTTTGGTTGGACTTCATGTTTAATAACATATTTCACCTCTCTGAACACCACATCTCGACTGTACACAACCTTCCTTGTGACTAGGTTCCAAAGCTTATAACCCTTTAAACCATCCTTATACCCAATAAAGATGCACTTTTCAGATTTACTATCCAACTTGGTTCGTTTCTCCTTGGAACATGTACATATGCATCACATCCAAATACCCTCAGATGTGAAAGAGAGGGTTTCTTACCAGTCCATACTTCTTGTGGAGTCTTATCATCCAACGCTGATGAAGGTGACCTCTTGACCAGGTAACATGCAGTATCTACTGCCTCTGCCCAGAATTCCTGTCCTAACCCGGCACCACTGAGCATGCTTCTTGCCCTTTCCATCAACGTTTTGTTCATTCTTTCTGCGACTACATTTTGCTGAGGTGTATATGGAGTAGTCTTTTGCCATGCTATACCACACTTCTTACAGAATTCTTCAAATTCCTTGTTGCAGAATTCTCCACCATTATCTGTCCTCAACACCTTTATCTTCTTCCCTGTCTGATTTTCCACCAGAATCTTAAATTCTTTAAACCTATCAAAGACTTCGGATTTCTTCTTAAGGAAATATATCCATGTATTCCTTGAGAAGTCATCTATAAATGATACATAATACACAGAATTACCCAGTAATGGAACTTTCACAGGTCCAAACACATCACTGTGCACAAGCTCTAATATTTGTTTCGTCCTCTTACCACTAGAGGGGAAACTCACCCAAATCTGCTTCCCATATACAAAATTTTCACAGAAATCAAAATCTAGAGAGCTATTACTCATACCTTCTACCATACCTTTACCATGAAGTATTCGAAGGCCCTTCTCTCCAATATGTCCAAGCCTTTGATGCCACAGCATGGTCTTCTCTCCAGAGACCACTAAATTTTCTGCTCCATTTTCAGGAACCATAGAACTATTGCACCCATCAACAATAGTGCTACCTTGTAGCTTGTATAGAGTTCCAATCCGAGCTCCCCACATCAATACCAGTGCTCCTCGAACCATCTTGCAGGTATCCTTCTCGAACACTGTCTTTACACCTGAATCATCCAACTTGCTTACAAAAATCAGATTTTTGGCTAATGCAGGAATATGCAGAACACCCGAAAGGGTTCTAACCCTTCCACCTTGCAACTTCAACTTTACTTTTCCGCAACAATGATTCTACCCTTCCTATCATCTCCTAAGAAGACATCACCACCATTGTATTTCTCATACTCGCAGAACCACTCTCTATGGGGAGTGAAGTGAAAGGATGCACCTGAGTCAATCAACCATGCCTCATGATCTACATGTGTACTTGAAGAAGCCAAGTACACATCCCCACCCTTCATCTGAGGTGGTTTTCGCCTCTGCAGAAGGGGCATCATTAGATCCCTTTCCTTTATCAGGAGATTTAGATTTACAGTCCCTTTTGTAGTGCCCTTCCTTTCCGCATTTCCAGCACACCACCTTTACAGGTTTTCTTGGAGATTTAGATCTCCCTCTAGATTTATATCTCCCACTCGATGACTTATTTTTGTTTCTGTTCTGGGACCGTCCTCCTACAAACAAGGCATCACCATTCTGGCTCTCCATATTTTTCTATCTCATCTCCCCCGTGAGCAAGGATGAGACTATTTCTTCAAATTGCAAGGCAGTTCCATTGCTACCTATTGCAATAACCAGACTATCCCATGAATCTGGTAGAGAACACAACAAACTAATGCACTTATATTCATCTAACATTTTAATATCAACAGACAATAATTGACTTACCACAATATTGAATGCATTCAGATGCCTTGTCATCGAGTCTCCATCTTTCATCCTCAGGTTATAAATCTTTTTCGGTAGGAATGATTTATTCACTAGAGACTTAGATTGGTACAAAGTCCCTAACTTGTCCCACAAAGCCTTCACCCGTACAAAGTTAAATATTTTTGTTGTTTGTCATAAATCTAGTCTCACCATGTTCTCTTGGCTCCACATCATCTTGGATCCCTCATCCATGTATGTATAAGCATTCATTTCCTTTGAATCATCTGGGGTACAAATTTTTGGGGCGACATGTTTGTGGGCTCCTCTGCCACCAATCATGTTATGCACTTTGCCACATTGAATATTATGTTTCCACTATGCCATCCTTGCTATACCTCCATGTTTTTTTGCTAACCCACCCTTAGTGGCTTGGTGATAAAATGGAATGGGGTCTCACTATTAACCAGAGTCATTGATCTCATGATTGACGTTATACCAATACTATCAATAATGTACCCACCCTGCTATTATCCCTCGATCAGGCGTGGGCCCCTGCATTTTCTACAATGGGGTTAAGGGGATGCATGGTGCACACTCCAGATTCAAACTTTCATGGGGTTTAAGGTCACACTACTCTACCAAGTGCTCCACCAACTTAGGACAAAATGACAAATTTTCACCAATTTGGCAAGCTCCACAATTTTAGCTCTACATTCTGAGTTATTACCAACTAGCTTTGAATCGTCATTTGTTTCAATCTAGGAGCCCATTTATATATTTCCATATACCATTGGAAAGCTAAGAGATTTATCCATCTAAGTAGTTTCCAAGTGCACTTGGGATGATCTGCTATACTAGAATTGGTTCCAAAGTCTCTACACCTTGAACATTCTTCTTGCAACCACTCATGCCTTTGCAATAATCTTCGTTCCCTTTTCCATCAATGACAACATATTTCTAACATTGTAGTTTTATACTTTGAATTTTAAACGATGTTAACTCGAGTCCAATAATAAGTGTTACCTTGTTTGGGTAATGAAGCATACCAACTTGCTCCCACAACCTTGGCGATATTTTCTTAACTATTCAGTGATGAATGTAGGTATTGATTATGGTGGAACTTTCCTAGGAATTATATATATTATATGTGTGTGTTTTAAAAATATAAGTAATTATTATTATTCACGATAATATTAATGTACTATTATTGAATTTATCTTTCATCATACAATTTACAACCATAGCTATTTAATACTATAATCACATGTATTATTTTGCCATATCTATATATATATATATATATATATATATATATAATATATATAATATTAATAAATATAAGTTCACAAATGATTATTTTTACAAACATATAAATAATTTAAAGCATGAGTCCACTATGATTTTCCTCATCCAAATTTAATTATAACTTCTAATTTATAAAAACATTATAATAAAGTCCATATACACAACTTTATTAATATGATATAGTAAAATCATAAAATATATTCTAATTACTATATTTTTCTTAACATTCACATTATAACTATTGGTAGGCTAAATTGCTTCATTTTTTAACCCTTTTTCCCTTCAAAACCATAACCTTATACCTATGTTTTAACCTTTCAAACCCCCTTTTTCCTACACTAGTCCAAGAATCATGTCCCTTCCTACACTAGCTTTATGTTTCATATTTAAGGGTTACGAATGTGCTTAATTAATCATTTTCATATATTTTATACCTTTAAATCTTTGCAACTAATAATTCTCTTCCTAGAAGTATTTGATAGACAATGAATTAATCATCTTGTTAGCATGGTCAAGTGCAAGTAGGATTCCTGCATCGCTAGAGAATCTTGAAATACCATGACAACTCACCACTCCATGTGGACACCGTGCTTTGGAATGATTAACTCGAGTTGGTCTTGGATCATAGGGAAAATCAGGGATATGGTGGAGATTAGGTCGTCGATTGAATACCTAGAATAACGTTTTGTTATAGCCGAAAGGCTTAGCACTAGCTGTTATTGTTATTTTGTTATAGCCGAAAGGCTAAAATTGTGTTGGATACCTATACCAATAGGTTTCATATTTCATGATTGGCAAATTCAAATGCCAAATATGATCTGCTTTGCTGGTACAAAGATCCCATATTTTCAGAGAAAAGGAAAGGTGTGTACATGCCTTCATATCTATTAAATTTTGATGGATGGTCCAACAGTCTAATCTGGATCATGCCATGTTTCAATTTTTTGTTGTAGAATAGAGAAAGAAATCTGTCCAAACTGTTTAATCTTGGCAGATCAGTAGCTAGCCAGAGAAACTAAGGTTCCCAACTACTTAATCTGGGGCCTTGGAAGAAATAAGGGTAGTGCTAGATAGGAGATCAAAGGAAAAAGCCAATGGAAAAGAAAAGGCACATAAAGGGTCTGCAAGTCCAAGTGCACCCTCCAAGAAGAAACAAAAAATGCTAGGCAAAACAGTTGGGTAGGCAGATGGGGTTGCAGAAGTGGTGTTCCTTCCAAGTTGGAACTTTGCCAGTCAAATACAAGGAAAACAACATAATGAAGCATGTCTAACTTCCCTTTTTCCTGATTCATCACTCATTACTAACCTCCCTTCACAAAATGTGCTTATAAAAAAGATTCAAGGTTTTATGTTGGTCCTTATGGCCTTTAGAAGCCACATTTCTTGTGTAAAGTTCTTTTCATTTTGATCTACTCTTTAAACTAAGTTGTTTTCAAGAAAACTTAGTAATATCACTCTTTATTCACCTTCTCCCTCCATATTAACCTCTGACCTTTATTATCTAGCTCCCTATGCTTCCCTTTCCCTACTACTATAACACCATGGTGTATAAATCCTAAGCATTGTATAAATACCCCCTCCTGGCACTATAGCCATATGTTTCACTACTAGGGAATTGAATTAACACCTGGTTAAGCTCAAGAACCCAAACCTAACCTCTTATCTCCCCATAACTCATTGGCCTAATCAATCCTTCACTTTGCCTAAAAACCTTGGAAAAACCCTTTTTGCACCCTTATGCCCGCTCAAAAGCAAAAAATACATATAAAACCCACTTTCCCCGCCTTATCCTAAGGTCGGGACCCATGTCCGCTTTTTGTATGAAAATTTCATTAAAAACCCGCTTATCCTAAGTTTTTGATACCCTGAGCGATTTTGCAAATAAATCATTTATAAACCATAGTTTCCAGCATTTTTCCAAAGTTTGCGGCTATATATGATTTAACGAAGAAATACATTGCAAAACCATTAAATTTTTAATATTCCGAAGAGTCCCGTCGGGCGCAAGTTCCAAGGAAAATTAGTATTTAATCCCCGCCCGATGACCATATCCTCCGTGCAACTCAAGTGCCCGATAACCGTCCGATCGAGGTCTTTTAATCCAACGGTCGACGCCAATTTCGGAGCGGCCCCGACGTTCGATAGATATCGTCCGATATCTGTCAGACGTTGATGTCATGCGCGGTCCACGCGTCGCCTCCAAAATCCATCGGAGCCCCCTCTGACAGATTCCTCGCCGTATAGGAGGTGGTCCGATATCGCGCCACCTGTCTGCCGACGTCAGCGCCCTCTCACCACCTGTGTCAGCGCCACGACCGCGCGCCCCACCCACCACTGGTCCACCTGTCTGCCACCTCACCGCCCTCGTGGATCGGTCATAGGCCGCCACGTCACCTAATGACGTCATGCTGATGTCATCCAACCCGGACCCACCTGGTGACGTCATGCTGATGTCAGTTAAAAAAGGCACCAATGACCCGAAAAAGCCATATTTTGTCAAATTTTGCGCGTTTTTTGCACTTTTTGCAAAAAACATTGATGCGCCCTCTGCATGTGTTTTACGACCAAAACTTCACCAACCTACTCGAAACAACCAGGAGATCTTCAGCGCGCCTACCCAACTGCTTTTGCGACCCAGGCAATCAATTTACCAGGTATTTGTCCGTGCAAACTTCTCTGAAACCCGGTTTTTCTCTGTAAATGCTAAAAAACACTTTAAGCACAGAAAACGCGTAAATTTACCAAAAAATTGCCTGCACCCAGCTCCCTATTGAAAGGTTAACGGTCGAAATTCACTAGCCGAGCCACTTATACTGAAATTTCAGTGAAAAACCCTCATTCCTCGTTCGCGCAGTCGTGAACTAAAACCCGAAACCTGCACTCAATCGCTGAGAAAGGTCTGTTAAAGACTAATATTTGCCTTCTTAAAAGACTAATACAGTATTTCAATTGCTGTAGACTTGCCCTGTTACCTTGCATTTTTCAATTTTCCTCTTCAATCAGGCAGTGTTCTTCCGGCCTAAGAAACAACAGTTCATTCACAGAACAAAATCCAAGTGACCATGGAGACTCCAGTTGCACCAGTTGCCCTCAATATTGCTCCCTTAAATGCCCCTCAGAGAGAGCTGGAGTGGCAAGATTTGGCTGACCTGGACTACCAAATCTCAAAGGACTCCCCATCAAAATGCAAGTTCCACCTTCACCTACTAAATGAGCTTAAGG
>APFE030380617.1:50430-66207 GCA_000404065.3 Pinus taeda | reverse complement strand
CAAATTTTTCCTCGACAAGTGGGTGGTTAGACAGAACCATTTCTTGATTCTAGAAGAGTATAACTAGCTGAAAAGATAGCCAAGGGAGACAGTACAACAGTTTTCTGCCAGATTTAACCAAGTCTATTTTTCGATGCCTACTAATATAAGGCCTCGTCCTGGATCTGCTCTCTTGCACTACCCGGATGCCTTTGATCCAGAATTGGAGTTTCAGCTGAGAGAAAGGAACCTTGCAACACCTGAGAGATGCAGAACAATGTAGTAGATGTAGAGGCTAATTTGTTGATCAGAAGGACAAAGTTGAAGGAAGAAGAGAGGAAGAAAATAGATCCAGAGGAATTGACATCTTTAGAGGTAAAGCTCGAAATTTTGGTAAGTGCAATGGAAGAGATGATGCAAAATATCACCACAAGGAATGAGTATGATGTTCAAGACCATGGCTCACTAATTGAAGAAAAACAAGTGGTTGATCCAAAACATTTTCTTTCTTATCCCAGTTGTCATAGATCTAATAATGATTGTTTTATAGATCAACTTGCAGAAGAGAGATCTGTTGATTTGACATGTATGCTTGATGATGTGTTTTATACTAATGATTTGCCTAAGTTTGATCAGTATGATGATGATTATGTTCTCCAAACAGAAGCTAGTCTTGCAGAAAAATCAACAGCTGGTTTGTGGAAGGAGGAAGTTCACTTTTAGCAGCTCGGTGATCAACTGATGCATATCAACTATGGAAGTGAGGAGGAAAGTGCAGCAAATTTTGAAGTAAGTGAAGGATCTTTGCCTCTTTGTTTTACTTTGTTTCAGTTCATCAGAGACAACTTTCGTGCAATCAGAAATCAATCGTTGATAAGTTTTGATCTTGACCATCTAGAGGGAAATGAAATCCTTGTTCAAGACTTCTCATATCTAGATTTGCAGCCCCTGAATTCCATTGAATGTTTGGTTGTAGATGAAGACTTGGAAGCTGGAAAATATGATCAAATGATGCAAGATGATTCTGTACCATTTTGTTTTGAATCATTTCAGTTTTTGAAGGGAATTTTTCATAGTATATCTTCCAATGAGCAGCCTGTAGAGAATCATGCAATCTCATTGGAACCAATAGAAAATGGGTTGCAACAGTCTTTTCAAGTTTTTCACGATCCAATAGTTGATGTGTTGGATGATGTCTGTAGTCAAAGTCCTTCTCCATTAGCTAACTGTGAGCTTGGAAAAATTATTGATACAAACTTGATCTGGTAGCAGGTTTCTTTGTCATTTTTACCAGGAGTCTCGTCACAAAGCTCAGATGAAAGTTTGCATTCATGGTATGAGGGGAAGAAAAATAATCCATTGGATGAGCTAAGTCCCAGTGCACATGAATTGCAAGATCCTCATGCAGTATTTTTGGAGTCTGATAGAGAATCCATATTATTCCATCTAGGAAAATTTGGATCTGTTTACAACTTTTCATGGGAGTTGCATTTCAGTAGTTCTTTCTTCTTGCTCATAAACAAGCACTTGTGGAGAATTCAAACAACAGCCCAAATGCTTACTTGGTTGCATTGGTTGTTTCATTTCACTTGATCAAGTGATGAATGGAATAGTTAGAGTAGGTTATATTGAATAAGCTCCATTTTGAGAATTTTTCCCAGTTTTTCAATTGTTTTTTATTATTGAGTTAGTTTTTAGTTGAGTAAAAGTTAGTTTGTGTCATCAATTCGTCAATTTTCAGTCATGCATTTCAATTTAATTTTTTGACTGTATTGGCCCACATGGCTAGGCACTTGGTCTACGGTGTTCTTGACACCTCCAAGGAGCTGCCATCCCCAATAAGGCTAATATTAGTGTCAGTATTTGTTTCCTGCCATCAATGATCAAAATCCTCTTTTCATATCATTTTAGGGGTCTGATTCAGAAATTTTTTATCATTCCACTAGGTCATGCAAAAAACTAGTCACTGATGGTAGTCCTAGTCGAAAAACATCATTCTTCCCTAAATGTGAGTACTTGCTAGGATAGTTTCATATCTTGTTGACTGTACGTCATCCATAAAGTTATTTTTATCATGTCATTTGTATCAGCCATGAGGTCATTATGCCATGGAAATTCAGTCCTTCAAGGTCTCATTAGGTATTTAAGGGTTTTTAAGATTTCATTAGGTAATAGGGTTTGATTTCATTAGGTCTAGGGTTTCATTACCAAGGTCAAGAAACTAATTTTCAAATGCCAATAAAGATCAGCAAGGGTATGAGGGTGATCAATAAATCAAGCATGGTGGCTTGAAAGTCATAGCCACTGAAATTTTTATTTTTGGAACCTAATGTAATTTTCACCTCAAAAACATGTTTTTGAGGTGAAAATAGAGTATTTTGAATTTATTGTATTTATTATGTAATTTTAAGTTTCTATATGTAATAATGGATCTCATCTGCATTAGAAGAATTCTCCCTGTTGCAAGACACATCGACACTACAAAAATCAAGTCAGTTTGAGAATTTATCCACTTGCAAAGACACAATGAGAAAAGGCATTCAAAAACAGAGTTTTGAAAAAGACAAGAAACATTTGAAAGTGGGTTTTTCAAAAGTGAAAAATAAAAATGGACTCCTATTTAAACTCTTACATTTCATTTTCTAAAATCATTATGTTCATTTAGCAAGTAAGGAGTCCAAAGGTGAGAAAAAAAGGCGACATTCAAGTGAGTTTGGGCAAAAGAAGATTGGCGCCGCATGTTGGCTGAGCAGTGCTGCGCATTAGGGACAAGGGGCTACGCATAGAGCCAAGCGCTGCGTGTCTGGAAAAGTTTTGCAGTTCAAATTAACATGGGCACTGTGCGTAGAGCTAGGCGCTGCGCATCTCGGCAAAGGTGATGAGCGTTGAGCAGCAAGCCTCCAAACCCTCCATAACTTCAAAAAAAAAAACATCAAATTGTCTGATATTTTCCTCTTTCCAAGTAAGTTACCCTCCTCTCATTCTTTTTTTTTTTTGCTTGCACATGTAAGTCATAAGCGCCATTCTTCATGATTAAAATTAAACCCTAGTTTTCTCTATTCATTCTATAAAATGCTAAACCCTCATTGTTCCTCTTATCACCTATCACTACAACTCTAAAATATTTCCCTATCCCTATTTCCCTATCCCTTTATCCCTTTATCCTTATTCCATATCATTCTTATCCCTTTATCCCTTTTCCCAAAGGGAAATTTCACAAACAAAACAACCCTTCCATTTCATTTTTATCATTCCTACTCCCTCAATCATTTTCCAACCCATAAGGTCATCTCGCATCCCCTCACTCCTAAATCACCCATACTCACTCCTTCCATATCTTCTCTAGGGGTACACAACTTCAAAACGTAGCAAACATGGACAAGGGAGACCTTCCAGTAGTGCTCAGGTAAAGACAGATGAGTAGGCCAAAGAGACTAGAGCTAATGAGGTGCCCGGTACTTACATGAAATATCAGAGGGACAGAGGAGATTGTTTGTAGCTGATAACATGGCCTATCATTACAAGACCCGAAACAAGATTTGCAATATGAGGGTCAAGAAGATGAAAGCTAGGCTAAGCGGGCCTTGAAAGGAAAAAAGGAGGAGGATGGGCTTAGGATGCTTGCTGAAGCTTCCTTGGCTCATTCGGAGACTTGATGATGGTTCTTCTCACCAATTTTGGATAGGTTTGGAGAAATTTTTGTCATTTGTAAATTTTGGAAATTGCACACACAGAAAATGGTCTAGTAGTGGCGCTGCACTTTTCCTAGGGGCACCCAATGAGGAAATGGCTTGCATTTTTCGATTTAGAGTAGTGATTACATGCACCCTAGAAAGTTTCAAAGATTTTGAGGCAGAACTAATCCACCAAAAGGTCAAAAAACACCCTAAAAATGACCTTTCTGCCACTTTTTGGACACACAGAAGCAACCTTGGGATAATCAAGTTTCGAGGGGTCAAATGAGCTCCAAATGCAGAAATTCCAAGTTTAATTGAACTTAGACTTGAAGACCTCTCCAATGAGCTATCATGGGCTCAATTTGGATGCTAGGAAGGTCTCCAAAAGGGACCTGAAAGTGGCATTGTGCGTTGGGCCAGTGGCGTTGCGCGTTAGGCAATTTTTCTCAGGATGATCGTTTTCTGAGTTTTTGACTGTTTTTCGTGGATTCTCTCATGGTGGATAATTTACCTATGTAAATGATTTCATGGCTTGTAAATATGATGGATAAATAGTAATAGAAGGTAGATTCATTGCTTAGGAGTTAGTTTGAGCCCAAATGAATCAGTTTTTCACTTGTAGAGGCAAGTTGTTGAGATGCCTATATTCTTGTTTTCTTGTTCAGTGTTGGTTAGATCAGCTCCTCATATTGGGGATTCGACCCCTGAGGATGGGAGGAGGTTGAAACAATTCCTATATCTTCTTCTTCTTCCTCATTGTAAGGGGCTGGACACAGTTGGATGCTCAGAGCTTGATTGGACATCATTGTAAATAGTTTGGCAAGGAGATTAATAAGATTTGCAAATATTTTTATGGGATCCATGTGGTATGGAGTTTTAGTACATTTTCTTCTTTTGTGATCATTTGTTTACATGTTTTATGTATGCCATCATTCATTTCATTGCTTCTTATTGAATGTTATCAAGTTAGATAGATAGAATCCATTGTAACAGTGCTCTACCTTGGGAAATCATTCAATATTTCATGTTTTCTACTATTTGAGAAGGATCCATGATTGTCACATGCCCTCCTTAGCTCCTCATTAGTCTTAAACACCTCACACCATTAAGCCTAAAGTGCTAAATCCTATGCCTACCTTGCCCCATAGAACACCCTTCATTTCTGACCTAATTTCCTAGATCTAAACTGCCCATCTCCATCTGATCCAATATACCTAGCCTAAAATCCTTACCTGATCCAATCATCTCAACTGAGATTCTAAAGGGGAGATCCCTCTCTCGGCCTTGTAGGGCTAGCTACAAGGCTAAGCTTGGTTTGTAGTTACCCTGGAAGTTGCCTCCCTTCAACCTGAGGTAAATCTAGGTGATAACAGATACAATATTGAGGTTCAATGCATTTAGAAGCATTGACACACTATGTATTGGGCTAAATCTTGGTGAATTTAGGTTGAAAACACAGAAGCTATGCAATGACAATGTGATCGTGCATGTAGGGATGGTGGGCCATGGGGCCATGGAGAATGAGAGAGAGAGAGAGAGTATAATTTATCTAGATTGTGTTTAATATGTTTATTAGTTGGTTGATATGAAATCCCTAGGAATTCTCCCTCCAAGATGCCATGGTATCCCTAAATTTTCAAAATTATAATCATGCTTTTATGATAAACAGGTGTATCCAAAATATTGTTCCATCTGTAGTATCCAATTTACCGGATCAATTTCTGTAGTATCCAAAATATTTTTCCATCTTTATTCTTCACAAATAAGACCGGTGCACCCTAAGGTGATATACTTGGCCTAATGTATCCCTTGTCCAACATTTCCTTCAACTAAAACTTTAACTCAACCAACTCAGGTGTGCTCATCGTGTAAGGTGCTTTTGATGTTGGAGTTGCCCCTGGCAGTAAATCAATCAAAAAGTCTACTTCCCTGTGAGGTGGCAACTCTGTAATGTCCTTGGGAAATACATCCTAAAACTACTGAAAAAGAGGCTACCTTCTTAACACATATGATCCTCAACCTCCTTTCCCTTATCACTAGAAATGTGTACTACAAATAACATACACACTTTCATGCAACTATGCTTCACTTACATAGTTGTCACCATCCTAACTATTGTGGCTTTCTTCTTACCCTGCAAGACTTTTGGTTCTCCATTGTCATTAACACACTCAATAGCTTTTCCATAAAAGTCTACCTTGGTTCTATGAAGATACAACCAATCCATGCCCAACAACATACTTTATGATCCCAACAGTAGTACATTTAGATGTCTTGTGGTAGGCTTACCATTCAAATAAAATTCACAAGCTCTTAACCAATGATGAACTTGATTTTTTGTACCTATAGCCAACTTCACTAACCAAGACTCTGCATTCAACTCTTTACTCAAACCACACTTATCCACCAAGTCAAGACTAACATAGATATAATTAGATCCAAGGTCAATCAAAATATAAATAACTTCATCAGAAATCTTACCATCCATCTCAATGATAAATGTCTGGTGTTCTTCCTGTCAGTTTTCCACTACTGCATAGATACAAGGAATGCTCTATCCAATATCCCCAACAATCTGCGCCTCTTGTGCACTGTATAACTGATGCATACCACCCTGATTCTGTGGAGAATCTCTCTTAAGGTGTTACTTGCCACATGACCAATACCCACACCTCTATGCTGCTACTGCGACTCATGTCCCTATCTAGTTGCATTAAACTTATTTTGTGATGCCATATTCTCTTTTTCATCTGCATGTTGAGGCCTTGTCCTCGTAGGCTTCCATTTACCTTTACCTTTGTCTTTTCCCTTCCATCCTTGCTGAAATTCATTCTTATGCTTTGATTATTCATATAAATGCTTCAATTTCCCAATAACTTCCTCAAGTGACTGAGGCTTATCATACTCAATCCGATCTCTAAAGCTAATGGAAAACCACTGACAAATCATTGAACTTTAGCCTTCTCATCAGTAATATATGGTACATATCTCAATAGCTCCAGAAACTTGGTAGTGTACTCTTCATATGTCATTGACCCCATCTCTAGCTCATAGAATTATTTTGCCTTACTGTCGTAGTACCTCTCTCACAAGTAATTCTTCCTTAAAAGCCTCTTGAACTCCCACCAACTCAAGTCATCTGTCCTGATGTCTTTGACCCGCTTAACATCTTCCCACTAGATGTCTACTTTAGATTCTAAGTTGAAGATCGCTACTATGGCCTTCATGTTATATGTGTAATCATGCAACTCAAAAAATTTGTTCATCCCAAGTATCCAAACCTTTGCATCTTCCAGCTTCTTCACATATCTATAAAAAGTAGGTGGCTTCACTTTCTTAAATTCATCCGGAAAGTATCCCCCATCATTCCTCCTATAAGGATGATAACTATGATGATCATGATGTTTATTGAAACCAGAACTAGATATTACTTATACTCATCGAATCTCCTATCTGGAGTATCTAACAACCTACCATCTCTCACCATATAAAATCTATCTAACTTATGTCTACCAGGAGACCTACTGCCATATTCCCCATTAATTCTATCCTCATGTCCATGGATGATCTGAAGTGGCCCTTGTCATTGCATGTCTAACAAACTATGAAGAAGTATAACATTAACCTTTGCCTATTTTTCTTGTTCCTATATGATCCTATCATTGTCATCCTTACAACTCCTTATTTCTTCCTTTAGGTTTCTTAATGTTTCTTCCAAATCCGAAGAGTGCCCCACACCATGCTTCTCATCTCATTCATAGGGAAAGTCTTTGTAGTCTACCATCTTGCTAGCCATTTGATCTCTTTCTTGCAATGCATAATATGTCAGATAAGCCAAATCGCAATAAATCAATATACCTTAGTATAATTTGGGGAGGATACCTTGTCTGCAATATCATTGAATCAACATGATACATGTATAACATAATCATAACATCATATAGGCACATAGCAAATAAGTGCATTAAATCATGAACATCATATAGCTAGAGTCCAGTCATCATTGTAAGACCATATCAACAATGCATGTTATGACCTCATGCATGACAACAACCATTACTCCATTGTACACATTGCCACATGTAGCCATGAACATGCATAAGTAATGCCAAATCAACTACACATATGCATAAACACATGTAGTCAAGCATAAGCGATCAATTATTGTAATCAAGCTACAAGACTGATACATGTAATCAAACCTACAAGAATGTAGCCTAACATACAATGATGTAAGTAGGAAACATAAAATCAACATGTAAACGACATGTAGCAATATGTAACCAGTCATATACTCATGATGATGCCTTCCACAAAATCAATCATCAAATTCAACATGGAAACCTTACTAATACCATAATCAATCATCAAGAAAATGTAACAAACACATGGAATGCAAGTGTAAGAGACACACATGCAACTAACATGCATGCATGACCAACACACACCACCCATCTAGTCTGAGGGGTGAACCATGCTCTAATACTACTCTGTAACACCCTCATCCCACATCTACCCAACTAACTAGCCAAACGAGGTAAACATGAGACGAGATGCTACTATGATTGGAATCAACCTCCTAATTTACCTTAAGGAAGTGGAATCAACGGAAAAATCACACACAGTCATCCAGCATCAGCTTCAAAATCCTCGGGAGACATGTCAAACACTGAAACAGCCTGTCCCTAGGTCCCACTGATGTTCTTGACATTTTAGGCATCAATTGCTCCCATGCTATAGGCAAGAGACCATCCAGAAACCCAAATTCGCTATCATAGGCTTGTGTGCCAGTGACCCCAAGATTTAATCCACTTTTTCAAGCCCAGGTCACTAACCAAAATGGAGTGATAGCTCAAAATCAGTAAATTACAGGGAAAGAATGATGCAAAAGGAATAAATTGAAAAATAGCTTAACTAGAGCCCTACTAGCCATGACAGGCATTTCGTCAAACATATCATCAAAATGTAACCTACAAGTGTAAACAATGTAATTGAGTGTAGGGATCTCATATTTATCTATGAATCACTATGAACCATTGTTCCCTCATGCCATTTGTTTCGTTATCATCTATTAGGCCATAGATACATTACCCATTCATTCACAAGTAAAAACATGTTGAGATCCATACACAATTGTTGTCATAAAACATACATATAACTAACATAATAGGGACAGAAATATGATAAGCATATCAACCATGAAATCCACATATACATCAATAAATTTACACATGAAAATCAAGGGAATGAATTCTCATTAATGAATGTAAAAAACCAACTGGATATGGGACTACGATGTTCCACCTGACAATAGAATGGTTGAGCCAAATCTCTCTTCATCCATTCATCCATGTGCCATGTTCCAAGAATGAATGTGGGACTCATACCAAAAGAACCAACTAGGGCATACTAGGGCTAAACCACCTCACCCTCATAAATAGAAACCAGGATTTACTGTAATCCATATCGTATCACTAGGCCAACACAATGAACACATCATAATAGGATTTACCATGATCTCCACCCAATCACTAGGTGAAACAAGCATGGATGCCACCGAATTTCTGCACCTACACCATGAGGAATTTTCTTGTCTCCTAGTCTCTCAGCTTTACGCAATCCAAACCCCGATAACTAGACCCTAAACCGAGACCCACTCCCTAGGATTTACCATATATCCCAAACCTAGGATTACTAGGCCCAATGAAGAGAAAGCCACCTCTTGGCTTTACCGTATATCCTGCCATTCACCGACAAGGATTTCTAGGCCCACCAAGGAAACATAATCCTGGCTTTACCATGACCCACCGTCTAGCTCAGAGTTCACTAGGCCAGTGGCTTTATCGTGATCCACAATCTGGTTCAAGGACCACTAGGCCATGTGCTCTATCATTCGAAGATCCACCCCACTCAACTTCGAATCCATCTGGTAATTCAGCTTAACCAAAACATGAGAACCCCATCACACCATGGCTATCCAGAAATAGCAAGGCTAGGCTGAAAACAATGTTACACATGGAAAAACCCATGCCATGATAGAAAATAACTACATGTAATGCCATGCATTCCTAATCTAACAAGGAAAATACACACGCAAGTCGATACCTGCAATGAAGCATGTTGTATCTACTTGATCCTGCCTTTCCCTGCTTGATCTTTGTTTCCTCTTGCCTTTCTTGCTCCAATGCAAAAATTGCTCCAAGAAAACTCTAAGCATCCAAGAGGAGAGAGAGAGAGAGAATAATGAGAGAGCTCCAAAACTCAACTGAAAAAATGTTACCAATTGATCCTCATAAGCCTTTTTATGAATGAGGCCTCTATATTCTTCATTTTCCATTACTTTTCTTCAATTTCCTTCTCACAAGCAACCTGTGACCTTTCACCTTCGTTTTCTCCTAATTTCCATTATTTTCATAAATAAATGTGTCAACAATGCCATTTTACCTTTCCAAAGCCTTAGCCATTGCCTTTGCCAATTTCCTTAGCCATAAACAATCAACTGAACACCCACTAGGATGTCTTGCCCAAAATTCAGCTTGGAATAAGTGTCCCATCAACCGTGGTTATTATTTTTGCCTTTATATACTTTTATTACATGGAATTTTCACTAGGGTTGTTACAATCTTCACGTGAAAAATGTAGTTGATGTACCTAGGCTAAAAAAAAATGATTTTTGTAGTTATGTTGGAGGACAAAGGTTATGATGTGGTGTTTAGTAAGGGAAAATATTTTTTGAAGTATGTTGCCACTAGAAAATTGAATCCTATTGGAGTTAGAGTGAAAAATATTTATAAACTAGAGGTATATTTTGCCATGGATGTAGTTAGACCTCCAGGACTGAGGTGGGGAAATCTAGAGCCTTAGTCCCAGAGTTGCAAAGAATTTGGTAGGAGACTAAGCAGAGTAGTAACAGTTGCAATATAATTTCCTAATGGATTAGTTCCCTTCCTATAGGGGCCCACATTATTCAATAGTAGAAGGATCAGTGTCATTTGTTCCAGCCGTATACTAAGGAGCATATATTAGTGTTGATAGCAGTGTAGCTGCCACAGTGCAGAATCAACAATAGTGTAGTTTTCTTAGTAGACAGTTGCAAAGACACAAGTGATTCAATATGTTTTGGTTTCCTCTTTGTTGTAGTTTTTGCAATAGCAATAGAAATAGTGAGAGATAGTGCTACAGTACATTCCACATGATCTAGATTGGGGTTGTGCAAAACCCTTCTATTGCTAAGAGAGAGTGTTAGAAATGTAGCAAGAAAAGGCTAAATTTTGACTTGTGCCTTATTCAAATTGAGTAATTTGGTTTTCCACATCAACAGGATGACTTGGATTGTAGTTAGCTAGAGTGACGTGGCATTGTCTACTAGTTAAGTCAATAAATTTGAGTTCGCAGGCTAGAAGTAGAGTTGTGCATGAGTTGATTGCTAAGATCTATAAATTTAGTGGATTTATTGTTAGTTGAACTTAATTAACTAAGCTCTAGTCCCTAATTGAGTCAGTTGAAGGTCAGTTGAGTAGTTATAATAGTTTTAACTCACTAATCTCTTAGTTAACTAGTCAATCAGCTTAAAATAGACACAATCATGCATAGAATTCGAATTGCCTAGTTTAAGTGGAGAAAAATGCATGTTTGTATTTATATTTGTATATTGTTGAGTGTACAATGCTTTTGCATCGAGAAGGTGACTAATTCCTCAAGATATTGCACAAGGAAATAGGGAATTTATCCTATTTTTTATCGGCTAATTCCTCCAAGATTATGCAAGGAAATAGGAGGTTGGGTGAGGCTTGAATCGGCTAAGTGTTGGCTAGAGAAGGAAATTCAAGAGGAGAACATGATTGTAGTATATGGTGTGATTCAGATTCGAAGCAAGTCATTGTAATCTTTTATCTTTCTCATCTGATTAATGCAAAGCAACAGAGGGGTTTTTCCCAGTTGGGTTCCCCTGTAAAATCATTGTGTTCCTTACGTTTTGATGGTTGCATGTTATTGAATGTGGTTTTATTGTGTGTTTTCCTTTTTGTATAATAGTACAAGAAAATTTTGTCTCTTGATTTCAATTCGATTTCATTAGCAGTAGCAAATTTCTTGCAATTTTTACAAATGGCATTCCAAATTTTCTATTGTTAAGAAAAACCTACCTAATATGATCAAAATGATCTTCTCAGATCCTAAGATAATAGTTAAGTCATCAAGATAGATTTGAATATTTTTTCCAAGTAGATAATCAAAAGGTATTTGAATATCACTTTGAAAAGTGGCATCTACATTTATTAAACCAAAAGAATGCGGTCATAAGCAAAGGTTCCCCAACGAGTAGTAAAAATTGTTTTATATTTGCCAATCTCTTGAAGTGTATTTGTTTGTATCCTAAAAAACCCATCAAGTGACATCATCTAAGATCCTAAAACTTGTTGTAGTATTAATTCCATATTAAGAAGTGAAAATTTGCCTTTAAAACTAGCCTTTAATGCTCTAAAATCCACATATACTTGATATCATTGTTTTTCCTCCTTTCCAAAACAAGGTTTGCAACCCATTTAAAAACATTATTAGGAAACATTATATGAGATGCTAAGAGTTTTTTCTTTCCTAATAGTTGTGTCAAGTGCAGGTTTTATTGGTCTCTATATTTGTCTTATCGACTTTGTGTCCTCTTTAATAGGTAACACATGTTGAATTATATTGAGATTGAAACACTCAAATAATTATAATATCATGCAAATATTTAACCAAATTCATGAAACAAACTGATTGATTTATTCTTTTCATTTTCTGGACATTGGACTTGAATCTTTAAACTATTTAGATTTTCTTGAATCTTAATGTTCAGTGGATGGTTTCAACTATTTTTCTTTTTTATTCACCCTCAGAATTCTAATTATGGATACTTGAATAAAATTAACTCTCCAAAGAAGTTAATCCTTTTGGAAATTTATTAACATTAAAGAAATGATTTTTTTCAGTTAAGAGGCTCATTTTGCAAAAAGAAATAACATATTCTTTCATCATCGGGAAAAAAGGGGTCTTCTATGTTTTGTTTAAAATAAGGACAACATATCCCCAATGGGGATGATGTCGGAGGTGAATAGAGGATAGGGTGGGGCATTAACTCATGGGGTTGCAAAACATACAAATTTGGGACTTGCTTTTGTGGACGTCTGTATAGCCATTAGGTTGGGTCTGTGATTTTCGAGGGGAGCGACAATGCTTAGGCAGTACGAATAAGGCATCATTGTTGGAACTATTCGCAATATCCAAATCTAAGGTAATTTTAATTATCTAGATTGAAAATTTGTTTCACAATTTCTCCTTTGGTGGGTTGTCTAGTGTTTATTTAAAGGCAACATTATGGTCTCCATATTTTGTGCTAAAAACTGTAATTAGGCCCAGTGGTACATTGGAGAATAGCAGGCTAAACCTCATCATCACATTATGGTATTTGTCAGTGGTATGGTCTTCTAGTTGGGGTTATGACCCTCTTGGGGGCTCGTCTTCTATAATATTTTATAGTTTCTATGAAATAATTATCTCTTATTCTTTTAATTCTATATCATCTAATGCATTCTTCTATGGGAGGGGAACTATCCTGGTGGAAAATTGGGAGGAATGGGTGGGTATCCACCGAGCTTGTCCTTCCATCGTTAAGTTACATTTCTTGTTGGTGACTAGAGGGGTTTGGAATAGGTGTGTCCTCTAGTTGCTTCTTGAGCTTGGAGTGGAGGGTCTTTATTTTAATTTTGGAAAGCTAGCGGAGGAGGGGTGACTCCCACTTAGTTCTTCTTCGTATAGACTATATCAATACCTTTGTGTTGGACTAGGATACAATATTGAGACTAAGTGCATTCAGAAGCATTGACACACTATGCATTGGGCTACAACATGGTGAAGTTAGGTTGAAAACGCGGAGGCTATTAGATCAACGTGGATGACTCTCTAGGAAGAATAGAATTTCTTCCCCCCATTTTGATTCCTTGGAGAACCAGCTTCAACAAGTGACTCTACTATTAGAATAGCTTGTGATAAACCACCATGATGATAGAAATGAAATCATTGGTTACATGAATGAGCTCCAACATAACCAGTGGCACATGATGGATATATTAGTAGCTTTGTGGCAAGGTAAAAAACATAATACATGAGAGGATGGATTTTCTAGAAGGCACAATGGAACATATGGAGGATAATATCCATGAGATGTTTCATCCCCCTCAACCACCAGGTGATGACCTGAACAATCTTTATCTAGGTAACCTCTTAGATCAGGGATGAAAATTGGGTGTATTCTGGTTCTTGGGATCTTCTGGTACTTTTGGGCTATTTGTATGTGGTCTCTTAGTTTTCTTATGCTGATGGCAATGTGCTTATTTTGTTATCTTCTAGACAACAAGTTTGGTATGAATGAGGTTGGAAGTTTTTGCTTATCATCTCTACACGATGATTTTAGATTCACAAAAAATAAAATGAGGACAAAATAGAGGTTTGAAAGTACAATTTGGTCATTCAGGGAGTAATTGTCTTGTAGTACTAGTTGATGTTAGCTCTGCTACATGTTGCTGATGTTCAAGGGGGCTAAGTAAGCTCATTTCCTCGGTTTTTTTTTCAGAAAAGGTCTGCTTCGGTCATCTTCCTCCATCTCTTTCACCCCGCTGCCTTCGTTTTTCCTTCATACCCGACATGAATCTCAGTTCTTAAAGCTCCAAGCGCTAAGTTTAAGGTCCCATATCACCATAACCACGTGACCCCGTGCTCATATGCTCGCATGCCTTCATAAACCGTCTGCCACAATCACAGTCGTTGATTTGCCACACCCCAATCTAATGGTCCCCGGTCGTATCCGACAAAAAACATGTGTGATCTCTTCCGCACCGTCTGATCATCTCCGCCATGATCGGATGGCGTTCACTCCTCCCACGCCCATAAACTGACCGCACGTTAGCTCACGAGGAAAGTGGTTTTCGTTGCGTCTTGTCTGCCACGTGTCATCGTCTGGGTGGAATCGCTCACCTTTGTACGATTACCGCTCATCACCCAAAAGCAGTGTGATAAATAACGCCTGCCGCCGAATTGTCTTCCACGCGTGTTAAATCCCTATGCACCTCTTCCACCCGATAGCCGTTGGATCTGCTCACCCGAGATCTGACAGCTCACAATCACTTGGCCTTGTTTCCTCTCGATTTCTCCCGCTGAGCCATATCTGTCGTCCATCTGTGCGATCCAATGGCTGATATCTATCCTCCGCCCACTCATACATCCGCCATGCGGTCAACACACCATGGTCATGCTGTGTGTTATCACTCAGGTTGCCCTAGGCTCCTAATAGGGATACAGCCGAGGTAACCACAAACCAATCTTCTGATCGCAGGTTCTAGCCCACCTACAATCGGAGAGGGCTTTCTCCTTTTGATTCAACCTTAGTTGATGATTTTAGGCTAGCTTTCTGACTTCAAGGGAATATTGATTGTGATTGGAAAGAAGGTAGGATTCTCGAACAAAGAGGCACGGTAAGGTGTGATAAGTCTTGAACCATTGGGAATGGAGTCACAGATTGAAGCTTGCGAGCGTTTTCTTGGTCACAAGGGGATACGGAGCGGGATAACCATACAGGATACAATACTTGGTCTGCTGAAAGTACGGAATGAACATCAGGGATGAAAGGCAAAGGAGAATCATTTCATCATGCTGACAAAGAGGAGAAGCGGATGAGTGGGATCCTGAAGCAGTTAAGAATTCCTAAGACATGCACTCATATGTGAAAGAAACAGCGTAAACCAGATCATTTAAGAATACAAGCTCATAACTGTTTCTAAAGAAAACATTGAAAAACGCAGAAATTGAACTTAAGGTGTATTGGAACAAATCTTAAGCTATTCTTTTTTCCTGCAATTTAGAAAGGAGGAAAGGTGGTAAAAAACATAAAATAAAACAGAGGAGAGGAACATTTATTGGATCATGTAGAAGCGCAGGAATTCCGTGATCATTCCTTGACCAAGAGAAAACATCAAGTTGTTTCGCAATCCATGCTTCAGCAATATTTGATTATGGAAATTATGACAGTTACAGTGCGAGTCTTTGCTCAGAGAAAATGCTGGAAAGGAGACTGACCAACAACTACTAC
>APFE030380617.1:4408-49802 GCA_000404065.3 Pinus taeda | reverse complement strand
ATTTAAGCAACTGTGAAACGAGATAAACTTGCTGACTGATCGTTTCTGAACGTAAAAGTATCATTCAGGCATATGCTTTTACAACCAAAATTGTGGCCTCTATCACTTGCTGCTGAAGCATACAGTCTTCACTGAGAAAACATGTTAACAAAATTTTGTTAAGCCAAAGTTCCATGTAATCTGCGATTGGATCGATGAACTTACGCTGTGAGAGAACTTCTTCTGCTTCTTTTTGGACAGATGGGGCGGCTGCGTCCTCGGTGGTAAGCCTGGCAGTTGACCGTTCTGTCTCTGTCTTGTCAATAGAATCATGCAGAGTTTGTGAATCAGCAGGTAGCAGCATCTTCTCCTGAGTTGAGGATGGGAGACTTCGGCATGACTCAGGATCCTTTTGGGTCGGAAGGGGCAGCTGCATCTTCGGTGATGAGCCTAGCAGATGATCCTTCTGTCTTTCCCTTGGAACCCAGATCACATAGAATCTGCAGGTCCTCAGGCAACAGTGTTCCCTCCTGAATAGGGGAATGGAGGCTAGGGCATGATTCTGGGTTCTTTAGGTCGGAAGGAGCAGCTGCATCTTCGGTAATGAGCCTAGCAGATGATCCTTCTGTCTTTCCCTTGGAACCCAGATCATACTCAAACTGTAATTCAGGAGACAACACTATTTCCTTGTGGACTGGAGGAGGAAGAATTTGGTAAAACTCTTGGGGGTTGCGGAAATCATAACACTGTCTTTGAGCTCCCAAGAGTTCAATTTCACTCTCATATTTTTCCACAACAAACTCAAGGAAAAGTTTATTCCGGCCACCTGGTATTTTTGACAATACCGCTCTGAAAAATTCTTCATTAAGCTCAAACTCTGATAAACTTTCTCTGCATTTATCTAAAGCTTCCTCTATCGGAAGTTCCTCCCAGGATTCAGTCATTCTCTCTTGTTTTTAATACATGGGGTACTTGGCTGTAACATTTGGTTTGTTCCTCAGTGGAGCCTTTGATTGAAATTGAAGTGGGAGTCGCCAGGTGGATGTCTAGACTCTGAAGTGCCTGATCTCTGTCCACCATCAAAGATCAGAACTAAGCGTGAAAAGCTTTGAAGTACAGGAGCACTTCCTCCAGTGGGGTTTAAAGATGAACAGAGCGCTTGAATCCCCAATGGAGTGCTCAGATACAGGTCGACCGAGGATTTTACAAGTCGGTTTCTTCCTCTGTAAGGCTGCAAACTGGTTGCATTGATTTATCTGAGGAGTTCCCCAGTGGAGTCGCCATTATGTTATCACTCAGGTTGTCCCTAGGCTCCTAATAGGGATACGGCCGAGGTAACCACAAACCAATCTTCTGATCGCAGGTTCTAGCCCACCTGCAATCGGAGAGGGCTCTCTCCTTTTGATTCAACCTTAGTTGATGATTTTAGGCTAGCTTTCTGACTTCAAGGGAATATTGATTGTGATTGGAAAGAAGGTAGGATTCTCAAACAAAGAGGCACAGTAAGGTGTGATAAGTCTCGAACCATTGGGAATGGAGTCACAGATTGAGGCTTGCAAGCGTTTTCTTGGTCACAAGGGGATACGGAGCGGGATAGCCACACAGGATACAATACTTGGTCTGCTGAAAGTACGGAATGAACATTAGGGATGAAAGGCAAAGGAGAATCATTTCATCATGCTGAAAAAGAGGAGAAGCAGATGAGTGAGATCCCGGAGCAGTTAAGAATTCCTAAGACATGCACTCATATGTGAAAGAAACAGTGTAAACCAGATCATTTAAGAATACAAGCTCATAACTGTTTCTAAAGAAAACATTGAAAAACGCCGAAATTGAACTTAAGGTGTAATGAAACAAATCTTAAGCTATTCTTTTTTCCTGCAATTTAGAAAGGCGGAAAGGTGGTAAAAAACATAAAACTAAACAGAGGATAGGAACACTTATTGGATCATGTAGAAGCACAGGAATTCCATGATCATTCCTTGGCCAAGAGAAAACATCAAGTAGCTTTGCAATCCATGCTTTCAGCAATCTTTGATTATGGAAATTATGATAGTTACAGTGCGAGTCTCTGCTCAGAGAAAATGCTGGAAAGAAGACTGACCAACAACTACTACCAACCAACCAACCCCTCACAATATTGCTTAGGGTGGTATTTATAAACAAAATATCGGAAAGACATCATTACAAATGACCTTGATAGGTCTGCTTAGAACTCTTCAAAAATCTAAATGCTGCTAGAATTAAATGTAAGTAAATATTTTTGGTTGTGCTGGGGGTAGCTGGATCGGAACAGGTGACGAGGTGGCCCTTGGGGACCAGATGTGGTGTTGCTAGAGTGATTGTGCTTCGGGGCTGCAGTTCGGCTCTGGTGTGAATTGAATGTGCAATAATTATGATTTGAGAGCTTCAAGTGGTTTCGCTCTCCTTCTATGAATCTGCTGGAAGATATTAAATTTTCTCTTGCTTCGGGCCGCTGCTCAAGATATTCGTTGATACACTTTTCCGCTACATTGATGGCTTCCGCCGTCGACTGATACTCTTTGACACGCTTGATGCCTGCTAATTTGATCTGATACATTTTAAACTCTGTGATTGATCTGTTGTTGTCTTTAAACCGGATCCTTTGGCACGATCGAGCGATTTTCGGGCTCTTTCGGCGCGCAATGGGCTCAGGAATCAGAAGATTCCCTGAAGATTCCTCGAAATGGCCTATTTCCCGTAGCGATGCGCGATTAGCGCTAATCGCACATCAGAAACTGCCTCCGTTTCTTGATCTGGAGCTCCGAAGTGCGATTTTTCTTCCTGCGTGAAGCTTTTTCGGCTTTTCTGGCTGCTGACGTAAGCATGGCGTCAACTGTACAGCGGATGACGTCAGCTATGGGTCCCTGGTATAGAGCAACGTGGTGAGATACTGGATGTACTGTGGTGAAGAGACTCCGATGCGATATCGCGTCGGTGGGGAACGGGGGGGAATTGGTTTGGAGACTTGGCGCTTGCGACTGCCGATCGGCGATATCGCAATATCGCATCGGCGGAGACGAAGAGGTGAATGGATTGGACACTCGGCGTGTGTGATTGCCGATTGCCGATATCGCAATATCGCATCGGCGGGGAACGGATGGGTGATGATTTGCATGAAGATGAGAGTGCGAAGGTGCGATGCGAAAACGGCCTTGAGGAGGAAAGAGAAAGTAAGGGGGTGGGAAGGGCATTTGAAGTTTCGGAAGGGGTCCAATTACCTTAGAGGGATTTTATACTTTGGAAGGAGTCCATCATATCTGGGAGGTGGTTTTGGAGGTCAGGGGCTATTGCTAAGTTTTAGATAAACTGAGCAATTCCCGGGAGTTCTTATGGTTATTTTTCAACCAAGGGGAGGGATATTATGTAGGGGGATATTACTTAATATTAATAAGGGGATGGGAAGAATAGGGAGCTAAATAATAATGTTAGTGGTTAATATGGAGATGGTAAGAAAGCGCTAAGTTCGGGAGAGCTTAGGCTGTTATAAGGGGGTAGGACCATACTTTGGGAGAAAATATGGAACAACTTTGAGTAAAGCAGATTTTTACTCAAGCCAGTGTTATGGAGATGATGAACTTAAGAGGTGTCAAGCAGTTCTTGACCTCTTTTCGGGAAGTTAGTTAATGATTGGGGAAAACAGAGAAGGGGAGTTAGTTATACCTCTTTTGAGCTTTTTGCTTACAAATCCTTGTTGATTATGTTCTGCATGATATGATACCTGAAAACCTGGAACTGGTCAGCAATTCAACAACCTCAGAACTACCTACCCAGCCTACTTGCCTAGCATTTTTTCTTCTTTTGTTTGGGGGTGCACTTAGACTTGCAAACCCGTCGTTCATTTTTCTTTTGATGCTTTCCTATCTACATACTACCCTTTTTTCTCCCGGAGCCCAGATTAAGCTGTTGGGCTCCTCTGCTTCTCTACCTATATAAGAATCTGCCAAGATTACACTGTTTGGACAGATTTACAATCTCTATATTCTACAACAGGAAATTTAAACCTAGGGAGACAAAGATTAAACTGTTTGGACCTCCCTTTAACTAAAAAAAATAGCGATACTGGGATAACTTTACAAAATTTGAAGGCAATTAGATGAATTTGAAGTAGCCTTCTTCATTTGGAGACTGTTTGAGCAAATATGGAGCATTGCAGCAAGCAAAGTACGACATATTTGGCCTGTGAAATGCCAATCATGAAAAATGAATACCTGCTGCAGCAGGAAGCTAACACTGTGCACCTGAAAGATGACAACAATCATCTACCAAGTACCCGGCGGATTTCATCTCCAACAACTACATTCAAGAAACAGAATGGCCGAGAAGAGAAAGGACAAGCCTTGAGCAGTCAAATTCATTCAGCAGTTATGGAACTTCATTCATACTACACTTCATCTGCTCGAGAAGTACAGTAGAGCATCCGAGAAGATCAAATCCGTCCACTGATGCAGGCAGATCGCACTAGAGACTCCATTAGATAGTTAAAGTGGTTGGTGGTCAATTATGACCCCTCCACGCATAGAACAACAGAACATATTTGTAATCTATATACCCAAAAACACAATGTGATGGGGGTTGATGGTTGTTGTTTTGATGTAAGGTTCAACTTCTGGAGACTGTAACTACTTTGATACTTGCAACGTATCGTCTTCATTTTCAGCTAATACAAGCTTCTTTTGCTATATATTGCTCACTTTCCACTTCCATTCTATTCTAGGTTGTGCTTGTTATGCATTTGTTCATGTGATCTTGATATTTAGCATTAGAAGAGCTGTCATCCTACCTCTGTGTTGAAGTCTAGTATGTATCATTGAATGTGTTATGCAGGTTTCTATTTATTTAGTGCCAGAGAGTTGTCATCCTGTCTGTGCATTAGGAAATAGATTTGCAGACCTTTTTACTGGTTGCAGCCGGCCATCACATGGTCTTGTGCATCCATTGGTGTGGTCAGTATTCTCCATGTTCACCTAATTCATTAAACTGTGAGTACTTGGTGGTCTAAATCCTTGTAGTTTGGGGTTGTTCACGCATGTCTAGAGTTAAGCATAGTAGAAGTGGTTATATGGCTTGAACAAGCATCATTCCTTCCATTCATCCATTTCCAACATTATGTTGAGTTTGTAATGTTCCCGAGCATCTCTGAGATACAACCTAGGAGAGTTTCTTGGGGTGATAACATTGATTGGCGCCGTTGCCGGGGAGAGGAGATTGAAGCTCAGCTTCCCTGGGAGAACAACATAGTTCCATATTTTGATGATAGACAAAGTCTGGGCACATTTCTAGTTGTAATCATCTATCTGGCAACTCTACTAGAGAACCAACCTGGTGGCGAGTCCACGTTTCAGTTCTGGCTCAGTTTGTGAGGCATACCCGGAGAAATCCTCAGAAATCACCAGCTGACCCAATGCCTGACTCTGAGAATATTGTCAAATCAAAGAAAACGTCACAGAAAGGAGCATCAGGATCAGGTAAGCCTAAGAAATATTATGTATCTCTGCAAGAGAAGGCTATAGTTGAGAATGTACATTTTGAAGATCTAGAGCCAAATATTGCTAGTGAAGAATCACCTTCAGAGATTAATAAAGCTCCTTGTCCACTTAGTTCCCCTTTGGATATCAATCCAAAGAAAGTCTCCCATACAATCCATAATATTCCCTCATCCCTATCACCTATGTCATTGTTCCCCACCACCCAATCTGCCAATATCCTTCCACATACCCCAGCCATGGTAGGTCAGCAAGCACCTACTAAGATGGAAAGAATCATAGTTGCTAGGTACGGGCCCTTAGTCTTTCCTGTCCCTTTGAATGCCATGCCTGCAGGAGAATACCAGAAGTAGATGCCAAAATTCACTGGTACAAAGGGGGTAACAGCTAAAGAACACCTTGAATCTTTCTATAGTTATGATGATAACCTGGATATTAGTGAATATGATGTGTGGATGAGAGTTTTCGTCTAGAGCCTTGATGGAGAGGCTAGAAAGTGGTTCAGAGAACGGACCCCTAGATCTATTGCCGATATTGAAGCATTAGATGATGTATTTTTGAAGCATGAGGGAGATAAAAAAGACCTGTTGTATTACCATATTGAGTTCGGTAACTTAAGAGAGAAAATGGGGAATCATTGCCTGATTTTAATAAAAGATTCAATCGTATGTATAGTAAAATCCCAGCTAAGGTAAAGCCAACCCCCACTTCTACCAAACTTACTTATGCCAATGCTTTTGACTCTAATTTCTGCCTGTTGTTGAGAGAAAGAAGATGTGCCACTCTAGCTGACATGCAAGATGCAGCCCTAGAAGTAGAATCCAATATTATGGTTGCAGAAAAGCTCAAAATTCATGCTGACAGAAGGAGGCAGAGAGGTGAGGCTTCTTCTTCCTCTGTTTCATCATTAGAGCCTAAATTAGACAAAATGACTAGAATGATAGAGTCATTGGCTGTTGAGATATCTAAGCTGAAGCTTGAGCAGAACTTAGGAAAGACAAGGCAACAGAACACATTTTCTCCTAGAAATCCAAATCCATTCAGAAGAGTAAATGAATAATTTCAAATCATTCAGAGGGGTAAAGAACCTAATGAAGAACAAAGGGTAAAAACTCTTTTTCAAAATGTAGTCATGGAGGAGGAACAGCTTGAAGAAGAGGATGAAATTCATTGCATGGAAGATAAAGGCAGTGCTACCTTTTTGACATTGGCTGCATACGAAGAAGCATTCTTGCAGGACCAAACTAGTCAAGAATGGGACGTAGAGGCTATTTTGCAGACTGGTGAACAGAAAATATACAATCTGAGGTCACATGCAAACAATGTCAAGGAAATTCCTACCCAAAAAGCTGCTGCCCAAACAGAGTCACAGAATACCAGACAGAAAAGACCAGCAGCTGACCTAATCATCCTCAAAGCTCCAGCTCAAGAGGTAAGAGGTTCTGACAAGTCCCCTTCCCCTTTCAGTTTTGAAGCAGAAGTTCAGAAGTTAAAAATATTTGTGCCTCTGTTAGAACTTGTAAAGAGTGAAGTGTTTAGAAAGCCTATCCTTGAAGCTCTTGAGTTGAAAGCCACACAAACCTCCACTGACTCTGTCAATTTGCAAGATGATAAGCTTGCAATTGTGCTGAGCCCAATGACTGAACCTGCTGATGATAACTCTCCATCTTTTTATGTCTCCTTGACTATTCATGATAAAATCCTCCACAATTTCCTACTAGACACTAGGGCTAGCCACAATCTGATGCCAAAAGCTGTCATGGAAGAATTAGGCCTCGATATCACTAGACCATACCATGATCTATTTTCATTTGATTCAAGGAAAGTAAAATGTTTAGGATTGATTAAAGATTTAGCTATTACCCTAACTCAACTTCCCATGAAGAGCATGGTGATGGACATTGTGGTAGTAGATGTCCCTCCTAAGTTTGGCATGCTATTGTCTAGAGGATCGATTAAGAGACTAGGTAGGACATTATAGAATGACTTATCTTATGCCACTGTCCCAATTTTTGGAGGGGAAAGTAGGAGATTGTACAGAGAAGCACAACTGGCATACATCATCAGTGATGAGAAGAATCCTTCTAATCATCCTATTTATGCTGTGGACACTAATTTTGGAGCGTGTATCCTCCAAATAGAAGAATCTCAGAAGGCCTCAATGTGGCTCAGGAAACAAATAGTTCGGGCTGAGGAAGAGCAAGGAAGTTAGGTTTGGGAGATGTTATTTGATGGAGCATGTTCCCGAGAGACTGCAGGAGTCGGGGTGGTGTTGATATCTCTAGAACAAGAAAGCACACAACTGTATTTTAAGGTGTCCTTCCAAGTCACCAACAATATAACAGAGTATGAGGCTCTGATACTGGGCCTTAATGCAGCAAAATATGGAGGAATCCGAAACATAAAGGTGTTTGGAGATGCTAATTTGATCATTCATCAAATAAGCAGAACATTTCAAGAAAAGCACCTGAGGCAGAAAGCATACAGAGATGAGGTATGGAGACTCAAATATTCTTTTGATAGTTTTTGTATCTCATACATCCCTAGAGCCAAAAATCAGCTTGTTGATTCCCTTACTGTGTCTGCTAGAATGTTCATCCCTCCCATGCCTCCCAGACTAGTTTATGAAGTTCAAATGAAATATAGACCATCCTTGCTTGATAATGTCCAGCATTGGAAATTTTTTGAAGATGATGATGAAGTGAGTAGGTTCCTACAAGTCATTGATGAATTTTCTGAAATGCAGATTGACCAAGAAAATGAAGCCTTGGAAGAAAAACCCCAATCCCAGCTTAGAAATAAAATTGGTAAAGATAGAATTGTCCAACTACCCAGTAATTATATACCTAAGGATCTAGTTCCTTTAAAAAAACTGTTTGACCAGAATGATGTGCCTCACAAGGCTGCCCAAAAAGAAGACCAATCTGCAGTCTGTAAGCATAACATAGGGAGTCCAGAGTAGCCAAGATATATAAATCTGTCCACTCATCTGTCTGCTGACCAAAGTTCTGAGTACTACAATTTAATGAAGCAATTTGCCAATGTTTTTGCCTGGGAATATAGTGACCTGAAAACATATGACAAGAAGATCATCCAACATAAAATCACTTTGGAGAAAGACACCATACCTTTCAAGCAGAAGTTGAGACCGATAAACCCTTTGCTTCTTCCTCTGATTGAGAAAGAAATCAAGAAGTTGCTAGCTGCCAAAATCATAGTCCCTCTCAGATATTCAAAGTGGGTAGCCAACCTAGTAGTGGTGAGGAAGAAAAGTGGAGAAATCAGACTTTGTGTTGATTTCAGAAACTTAAACAAATGCTCTAAGAAAGACAATTATCCTCTACCCAAGATGGAGCATTTGCTGCAAAAAGTCTCAGGAGCCAAAGTGATGTCTTTCCTAGATGGATTTTTAGGGTATAATCAGGTTGTTGTACACCTAGATGACCAAGAGAAGATTGCATTCACCACTCCTTGGGGCACTTTTATGTATTCCAATATGCCTTTTGGGCTGATGAATGCTGGAGCCACCTTTCAGAGAGCTATGGATATAGAATTTGTGGGAGAGAAGGAAACATTTGTCCTTATCTACCTTGATGATATAACAGTATACTCCAACAATCATCATGACCACTTGCAACATTTGAAGACATTATTCCTGAAGTACAGAAGGTTTGGAATTTTAGTCAATCCTAAAAAGTCACAGTTTGCTTTAGAAGAAGGCAAGCTATTGGGACATGTTGTTTCTGCTATAGGTGTCTGAATTGACCTAGAAAGAGTCAAATCCATACAGACCTTGTCTGTCCTAAGGCCAAAGAAGGACATCCAGTCCTTTCTGGGCAAAATAAACTTTGTGAGGAGGTTTATCCCAAATTTTGTAGAGCTAGTGAAGCATATTACCTCCATGTTGAAAAAGGGGTCAGAGATAAAATGGACTAATTCAACAAGGAGATCCTTTGAGTCCATTAAAAAAGCCATTATGGAAGCTCCCATTTTGAGCAGCCTAGATTACAACAAGGAGTTCCATATATTTTCATTTGCCTCTAAAGACACCCTTGCAGCAGTTTCATTGCAAGCAGATGAAGAAGGCTCAGAGCATCCAGTGGCATTTTCAGCAAAACCTTAAGGGATGTTGAGCTGAGGTATGATATCATTATGAAACAAGCATATGCTCTTATCAAGTCTTTGAAAGTTTTCAGAGTTTATATTCTGCATTCCAAGATAATTGCATATGTTCCCTCTGCTACAATAAAAGATGTCTTAACATGGCCTGATGTTGATGGAAGAAGGGCTAAATGGATTGCAAAACTAATTGAGTTTAATATAGAATTGAAGCCCACCAAGCTTGTCAGAGGTCAAGGCCTTGCTAGGCTATTAGCTGAAGAAAATTGCAGAACACTGGACATAAATCTCATAAGCATAGATGCAGAAAATGGTCAAACAGAAGAACAGGAAGCAGCTAAACCAGGAGAAAAGCAGTCATTGGCAGAAAATCTTGCTTCTTGTGATTGGTATTCTGCAATAGCCAATTTATTTCTGAAATTAGAAATCCCTCCAGGCTCAAGCACATGTCAATCTAGAACGATTAAACTCAGGGCAACAAAATATTGTATTAATGAAAATCTGCTCTACTGGAGGGACCCATCTAGAATGCTTTTGAGGTGTCTGGACAAAGAACAATCCATGGAAGTTATGCAACAGTTTCATTCCAGCATGTGTGGAGGACACCATTATTGGAAAACCACTGCCCATAATATCCTCAGAGCTAAGTACTATTGGCCCACCTTATTTTCTGATGTGTTTTCATTTGTTAAATCTTGTGATAGATGCCAAAGATTTGAAGGGAAACAGCAATTGAAGTCCCTACTCTTAAAACCAATACATGTAAATAACCCTTTTCAGCAATGGGGCTTGGATTTCATTGGAGAGATCAATCCACATTCCAGTGGGCAGCACAGATGGATATTAGTAGCCACTAATTACTTCACTAAGTGGATTGAAGCAATCCCTACCAGGAAGGCTGATCATAATGTGGTCATGAAGTTTTTAACAGAGCACATCTTTACCAGGTTTGGATGTCCACATAAATTAATCACAAATAATGCAACAGCCTTCAGGGAAAAATAATTGGTGGACATGTGCAATTCAATTGGCATTAAACTTGTTCATTCCACCTCCTATTATCCTCAAGGAAATGGTCTAGCAGAATCTTCCAACAAGAGTTTAATAAGGATAATTAAGAAGCTATTGGATGACAACAAAAAGAATTGGGATTCTAAGGTAAAATATGCACTGTGGGCTGATAGAGTGAACATTAAGAGATCCACAGGGAATTCTCCATTCAAACTAGTATATGGCATTGAAGCTGTGTTCCCAATTCAGTTAACTCTCCTTGTGGAAAAATTCCTGCAACAAGAACAGAATGAGGAAGAAGACATGGCAAAAAGGATCACAGACTTAGCAGAGGTACAAAAAATTAGAGAACAACTGGTTGAAAAGTCTGCAGCACATCAGAAGAAGATCAAGGATGCTTTTGACAGAAGGAAAAAAGTGGATAATTTTCGAGTTGGAGATTTGGTTCTGAAGTGGGATGCACTGAAAGAGAAGAAAGGCAACCATGGGAAGTGTGATGCTTTTTGGATAGGGCTTTTTATTATTTCTCAGATCCAAGGGAAAAATACCTTCATACTGCAAAGTATGGGAGGAGAAGAAGTTTTTGATGGCCCAGTTAATGGGCGTTTTCTGAAAATTTATATTGTTTAAGGTCTTGGGCCTTAAGATTATAAATAGGTTATTTTATTAGTTTTAGTGTAAGCTCAGGAGACTCCATGCCTAATGGAACACTAGGAATTTTTCTAATTTGTTTTTATTGGAAAGGCATTGATCTGCAGGTTCTTGAGACCTCATAGGGAGGATCTCATCCCCAAAAGGAGCCAGTGTTAGCTCTACTACATGTTGCTGATGTTCAAGGGGCTTAAGTAAGCTCATTTCCTCAGTTTTTGCTCAGAAAAGGTCTACACCAGTCATCTTCCTCCATCTCTTTCACCCCGCTACCTCCGTTTTTCCTTCATACCCAGCATGAACCTCTGTTCTTAAAGCCCCAAGCGCTAAGTTTAAGGTCCCACATCACCATAACCACGTGACCCCATGCTAATATGCTCACACGCCTTCATAAACCCTCCGTCGCAATCGCAGCCGTTGATTTTCCGCACCCTGATCTAATGGTCCCCGGCCACATCCAACAAAAAATATGTGCGATCTCTTCCGCACTGTCTGATCATCTCCACCGAGATCGGACGGCGTTCGCTCCTCCCGCGCCCATAAACTGATCGCGTCTTAGCTCGTGGGGAAAGTGGTTTCCATCACGTCCTGTCTGCCACGCATCATCGTCTGGGTGGAATCGTGCACCTTTATACGATTACCACTCACCCCCCAAAAGCGGTGCGATAAATACTACCCGCCACTGAAACTGCCTTCCCCGTGTGTTAACTCCCCGTGCACCTCTTCCACCCGATAGCCATTGGATCTGCTCACTCGAGATCTGACCGCTCACAATCACTTGGCCCCATTTCCTCGCGATTTCTCCCGCTGAGCCATATCCACTGTCCATCTATGTGATCCAATGGCTAATATCTATCCTCTGCCCGCTCGTACATTCGACATGCAGTCAACACACCCTAGTCATGCGATGCACCCAAAAGACGACAGTGATCATCTACCAAGTACCCAGTGCATTTCATCTCCAACAATTGCATTCAAGAAACAGAATGGCTGAGAAGAGAAAGGACAAGCCTCAAGCAGTCAAATTCATTCAGCAGTTATGGAACTTCATCCATAATACACTCCATCTACTCGAGAAGTACAACAGAGCATCCGAGAAGATCAAATACGTCCACTGATGTAGGCAGATCGCACCAGAGACTCCATCAGACAGTGAAAGCGGTTGGTGGTCAGTTATGACCCCTCCACGCATAGAACAACAAAACATCTTTGTAATCTATATACCCAAAAACACAATGTGATGGGGGTTGATGGTTGTTGTTTTGATGTAAGGTTCAGCTTCTGGAGACTGTAACTACGTTGATACTTGCAGCTTCTCATCTTCATTTTCAGCTAATACAAGCTTATTTTGTTGTATATTGCTCAATTTCCACTTCCATTCTGTTCTAGGTTGTGCCTGTTATGCATTTGTTCATGTGCTCTTGATATTTAGCATTAGAGGAGTTGTCATCCTACCTCTGTGTTGAAGTCTAGTATGTATCATTGAATTTGTTATGTAGGTTTCTATTTATTTAGTGCCAGAGAGCTATCATCCTGTCTGTGCATTAGGAAATAGATTTGCATACCTTTTTATTGGTTGTAGCCGGCCATCACATGGTCTTGTGCATCTGCTGGTGTGGTTAGTATTCTCCATGTTCACCTAATTCATTAAACTGTGAGTAATTGGTAGTCTAAAGCCTTGTAGTCTAGGGGTGTTCACACATGTCTGGAGTTAAGCATAGTAGAAGTGGTTATCTGGCTTGAACAAGCATCATTCCTTCCATTCATCCATTTCCAACATTATGTTGAGTTTGTAATGTTCCCGAGCATCTCTAAGATACAACCTAGGAGAGTTTCTTGGGGTGATAACAATTGCAAAAACAACTAATCTATCCACCATTGAGTTCAATTCCCTATGAATATGTGTAATATTGAAACACAAAATATCTAAAATTAACTGCCAAACAACTTGTGTATATAGTTTCAAGAGAAAATTTGACGAGTTATAAATTTTCTTAATCAAGTCAATGATAATATTTGAATCTCCAAAACAAACAAGATGATAACATCTTAAAAAAAGGTATTATCTATTCCAATCATGAAAGCTTCAAATTCTACTACATTAGTTGTACATGAAAACACAAGTTTATAGGAAAAATTAATTAAAAAATACTCGATACCATCTCCATTCCCTTCACTTGAGCATGCACCATAAAAGTGCATATGCCAAATATCATCATCATAATCAAAATATGTTATAATATAATTATCATTTTCTAAAAATATCGAATATACATCAATATCTTCTTCAACAAAATTTGCGTGTGATTGTGGAACAATTTCAATATATAGTGAAATACATATTTCATGAAGCATGTTAAAGTTCTTACCAAGTTTTGGAAGAGACACGTGGATTCCATCCATGGACATATACCCATTAGTTAAATCTTTCCAATCTCTTCCAAGAATAATTGAATAATTATTAATTGGCATGTCAATAACTTGTATATAGCATGTGGTCTTTATTTCAATGTGTGCACATACTACTAAATTTATGTCTTTAATTTCACCAATGGTAGCTTGTTCTTGATATTATATACTATCATACTATTAGATTCTCATTTAGGTATGAACAACCTAATTATTCCCTTATAATCCTTGACATAACATTAGGACCAAATCCACCATCAATAAGACAACAATGGGAAATTTTGTCTATAAATTTCATAGAAAATAAAATGAGGATTCTTAATCAAATTCCTAAGATTATATATAGAAAGAATTATTTTCACATAATTTTTCTTCATCTTCTCCTTCAACTAAACTCGCAATAGTAAAATTATTATGTTATATAACTTTTTAGACACACTTGTTACTTAGGAATAGTTGTTGTAGCTTGTAATGAAGAATTCGTTTTTATGTTAGTCATTTATTTCGAAATGTATATATTGGAAACTATTAGAATATGAAGTATGGATTAACTTAGGTTATGATGTAATGTTAAATGTTTGACTGCTTGCATTAGAAGCCTTTGAGAATCTCATTGTCTAGAAGATTAACTCAATGGTCCAACAAAAGAAATCTTTGAGAATCACCATTTTTCTTATTTTCATAAGACATATTTATCATACCAACCACCACTATGTCATCTTTAGGAGTCCAATCTAAATTAGAAATTGTGGAAACATATTTTTTTTTCTATAAATCCTTTCTTGAACATTTTTTCTTACTTTACAAGAATTTTTTGGGTTGAAAAATATAAGATTAAATTCTCAAAAAAGCTTGTGCAGAAAGCTTTGCAACTAATGGAGAAACAACATATCTTTCAAAACAAGTCATCATGCTACTCATGTCCTACAAAAGTTATAAAAACATTGATCTATCAATCAGACTACTTGGATATTCAATATTAAGACCTATTTTCATAAGGTGTTCTTCATATTCTAAACATTTATGCAAAGCTAATCCCAAATTATTGGCATTATTTTCTTATAATCTATGTCAATAAGTAGAAGGTAATGCATTGTAATAATGGATAAAAATAACTTGATTCTTCAGTGTAATAATATCAAGAATTTGATTATATAATTTGGTGAAATGTAAATTAAAATTCCCCATTAGGGGAATTTTGAGGTCAAAAATGGTTCCAAAAAGAATGTACTAACAAAATTAATTTTGAAAGAACCAATAGGATTCAAGATGATGATGCCATCCCCAGCAGAAAAATATTTTTGAGGGAAAAGAAGAATTTTTTTGAAGGTTTACCCGAATGTGAAGTGTAAACACTCGCTAGATGTAAAATTAAATTCCACATCCAAAGAGTGCCGACCCTACATGCTTCAGAGTAGACTCACATTGAAAAAATTAAAATTACATGAAAATTGTGTGTTGAATTCATGTATTTTAATTTTTTTCGATGTGGATCTACCCATAATTATGTAGAGTGGATACTCCTTGGGTGTGTAATTAAATTCTGCATCCAATACTTGACATTTGAGTAAACCAAATTGTTGTAATATCTCAAAAAATTTGTTGGACTTTGGGGTTGTCCATAAGTACACTTAAACCAATAACATAATTAATCCCATGTCAGAAAAACGCCAAGCCACAAAAAAATTTAAAAAAAAAAATATGTTGAAATTCAAAGAAATTAGTAACAACTTTCCCTTCCAAAGGATTAAGAAATAATTTCATACACATATCACTATCATTTTCACCTATATTGTGACATGCTTTTGAGAAAGAAATCAAATGTTCATTAACAAAAATAGTTCCATTACTTAAAATTTGGACAAATGATCCTTAAATTTTAGAAGAGGATTAGTTGTATTATTTAGATTCAAAGGATAAGACACATTCCAAGTGGCATTAGCATATTATCCAAATTGGAATAACCCATATTGATTGATTACCTTTGCATGAATTGTTATGGATTGCATAGGATTAAAATTATTATACATGTTTCCAATTAGAGATGAAGTAGAAGCCATAGATATGGTTGTTTCACTTGAACCACAAGAAGAATTCATTATGTTTTGTTTTGTTTTTTTTTTTTTTTTTTTTTTTTTTTTTTTTTTTTTTTTTTTTTTTAATGAGGGAAAGTCCTAGACAAAATTGTAACCTTTGTTTCAAAATATGAGTAATATTGTCAATGTTTTCTTTGTAAAGTTTCTAATGTTTTCTTCTATGTCTCCATTTTAGCCAGTGCATCAAATTCAAGTGACTTACTTCTCATTATTTGTGAGACATGAGACTAAGTGGACATAATATAACTTAAGGAGAAGTGGGATGGTTGTGAGCTTTCATTTCAAGGGCTTCTCTTCATTCTTGAATTTCTATATCACAAGAAGTTATATCCAAAGAATGTTCAAGTTATTCATGAGAAATAATAGTTTCTAAAATATAATCAAATAGACCTGAAGTAACTCTTATTTGATTAATACATTGAATAATTATATCTAGTTGTTGAGGAATAACCAAAGTCATTAAAATTAAAGAATTCAAAAAAGAAAAAAAGAAAAAAAGAGAAAAAAAAATAGGAAAGTATTGTCTCTGTCCAATATGTTCACCAAAAATATGTTTAGGGTCTATCTAGTACTTCACGCAAAATACCTTGAATCTAATTAGGCTAAGTGAGAAATGTGGGAATATCACCTTAGGATTATAGCTCTTAAAATTCCACCAAGATTTCAAGATTCAAAATTCCTGAAATAAATTTTATTTTATGAATATAAAAATTTTGAATTCTTTGTATCTATAATAACTCAAAGAATAAAAAAACAAATTAATTATTAAAAAAAAATTATGAATAGAAAATTTTATGAATAAATTTTAAAATTCCTAAAAGAAATTATGAAAATGGAACAAACAATATAAATTCAGAATAAACATTTTAGTGATCTAAGCAGAGAAGGAAATCAACATTAATTTTATTATAAGACCAATTGTCTTTATAGATCCCTGCAAGGAGCATGACCAAATATGTCCTTAGAAGCCGTAGATGTTATAATGATTGATACAAGGGCAATCAAGTGCCATGGAGAAAGAGCAAAGACCCTTAACTGTGACCTAAACCACTTCAAAAGATGTGAAAACAATAGCAAATATCTTGAATAACATCACAAATCAATGCTTCAAGATATCCTTCCTTGCCATTTTTCAAGATATCCCTTCACTCCAAAAAAATTCTCTCTCTTTTCGTGGTGTCTCCTTTCTTTAGTATTTAAATAAAATAGTTATTTAGTTCAACTATTTTCCTTAACAATTTGTTACAATTATGATTTTTAAATATCATAGGATTAAACTTAATCATAAAAAGGTCATAAAGGTTTAAACATTCTAAACCCGGAATAGGTGGGGTCCCACTAGACTTGACTTATAAGATTTATCAACAACAAAATCCTTATGACTCCCATGCTTCAAAACATGTTTACCATATTATGGCAAAAAAGATATCTGAATAAATATAACATTATTATCTTGATAATTCTTGTATCCCCTTTTTCCAAAATATGATATTTTGAGTTCTTCAAAATTAAATATCATATTATTTGTCAAAAAAATTAATGTTCAAAGTATTCAAGCCAAAATAATATCATCAAATAAAAATAAAATGTCATCTGAAAAGACCTCTCGATATCCTTGAAAGAAATTTCCCTTCTTCTCCCATCCCCTATTTTCTAAGAATGTGACTTGGAATGAGGTGATATTGACTAAGATGATTTAGTACTTGGGACTCTTCCAATGGTTGTTTCCCTTTATCTCTTTCTAGTAAGGGGTTCTCGAGGAGAGGATTTTTGTCAACTTTAGGTAGTGAGTGAGCAAAAGAAGCAATTGAGGTGACTACAAGTCGATTAGCAAGTGGTAGAGATGGATATCTTCAGTTGATTGGCCAATTAACAATATCAAAGAGGAGCTTAGTGGTGTTATCTTCCCAACCATATTGCATGGGTTAAGGTTGTTTCTTAAGGATGTTTGTGGTGCTTGGGTGTGGTGCAAATGGGCATTTGAAGGGGGGAATGGCTAAGGAAAAGCATGTTGTACACCTATATTTAAATGTTTAAAATGAATGAATTCATTAAATTCATTATATTTCACATCAAAATGTATAAAAAAAATGAATAATTTTATTTTACCTTCTTACCAAACAACATTTGACCTTCTTCCTTGTTCTACTCTATTCATTCTGGAACCACTATTACTAAAGTCATCTCAACAAGTTCCATAAAATTAATTAAATATTCTCAATTATGAAATACATTATGTAAAAAAAGAGAATGACAGAGATAGAGAGAGAGAGTATACTTTACCTAAATTGTGTTTAATATGTTTTAATAAGGCCTAGATTAAAACATAGTACATCTGAGAATGTAAATAGGAAAGGAAAATGAATCAAATGTTAGTAAGGGGAAAATTAAAACATAGTAAATCTAAGAACACAAGGAGGAAAGGAAAAATGAATAAATTCACGGCTTGGGGAAAGACTCATCAAACATAAGAACTATTTTTCATAATTTTACGTAAAATGCATCCTCTTCATTTTTCAATAAATCTTTTGATATTCAAAAATAATATCATCCTTCTTATTCTTCTTTTTATTTAAACTTAATCATATAAATTTCTTCTAAAATCAAATTGAAATCATCTTCTAATCTCCATAACAAATTTCTTTTAAAAACTTTAAGAGGCATATTGTGAACAATAAAAACATGAATTAATTGGGAACTAATATGGAAAATGGTAAGTATGAACAAAATAAAAACCCAAAAGTACGATTTAATTAACATTATTGATGTTCCATTCATAATTCATAATGTATTGAAAGTATTATAATAAATTAAGCTTTTAAACTAAGTTTACATATTGTAGGTGTCTGCAATATTAGCCACTTCGTACACGACCAAATAGACTATTATAGCTAAAAATTAAATAACTTCCTAAATGAAACAAGTGTATGATATATGAAAAGTGAAAATAAAAAATGAATGGACCATGAAATCCCTATAGGTTTCATTACTTTTCCAAGGTGAAATAAAGATTCTTCATAAGTTGGCAATCATATCCTTCTATACTTCAATAAAGATTACATTAAAAACCTTGCAAGTTATCCTATAAGGCAAGCAAGGCAAAATCTACAGAGAGAGTTCTCCTTTTTGGAAATAAAACTCAACATATAAAACCCTTTAATTCTTTTCATTATTTCATTCCATAACAAAATTCCATCAAAACATAGTGTAAAGAGTCAATAATCTTTCAAAGGGGGAAGTGAGCTAAATGGAAAGTGAAAATGTGAGTGAATGAATGCCAAAAAAAGAGCTAGCCCAAAACTAGAAAGTTCTTTTTTTTAGAGCTCAAACATCACTCACTATTAAAGACAACTCAAATTCCAATATATTAAATGTCCTTTGTGTTGGAAATTGTAACTAGTTTCGATCTTCATAATTGTCATTTGTCTCATGTCATGATGTAATTCTTATGTATTAATCTAAATAATGAAATAAAATTCTTTTGTGGAGCATGGGTTTCATGTTTTCGCCATTTGGTCAATATGTCAAACATCCATTGTATTCTTTTAGGTTTTTGTCATGTGTCATGGTCATTGTCACATTGTAAAAGTCCATATTGGGAATTTGTATCAAAGAAATAAAATATACTTGATAATTGTAAGTGTCTAGTATTTATCCCAAAAACAAGTTGTCCAACCCAGATTAAAGTCAGCCTAGAGAATGGTAATGAAACCACTTGGAAGACTATATATAAAGATGTAATTCATCCTCCTTTGAGACTCAAGTAACTCACACATCCTGAAATCTAGTATGCAGTTTGAAGAAAGAATAAAGGATAGGCATAAGGGAGAAAACATCCAGCATAGAAGAAGAGAGATTGGATCCCTATCAAATATTATTAGAAGTATATTTTATTGGAGAAAAGTTCACCCCAGTGTCCTTGAAGATCTTGAAGAATGTATGTCAGGTCGATTTGTGTCTTGGAGAAGAGAAAGAGGTATTTTTTGGTCCTGGAAGTCTCCCTTGATGTTGATAAGAAGAGTTTTGATGGGTTTTCCCCTTGGAGGGGTTTTTCCCTGGCATGGAGCCTATATCTTGTGTTCATGTGATTTTTATTTGTTTCAGAATTTATTTGATGATGAAGAACATAATCATAATTAAGAAATAGAAACACAAATATCATAGGTAAATTTCATAAAAGGAAAACATTAAATTCAAGAAGCTACCCTAATTTGTTTTCCAATAGGGTATCAGAGCGAGGTTCATCTTGTAGGCAGTTGGAAGATCACAATAAGGAAGGTTATTTTTATCACTGTGTAGGAAGAAGGATTGATCTAAAAATTCGAATTGTTCTGGGCTATTTAACAATGAAACTAAAGTTCTGTCATCTGAGCAACAGTGAGTTCAATACCAAGCTTTGTGAACATGTCATAGTCTCTTTCTTAAAGGGTCGAAGGTTTTATTTAATCTTTAAATTACCAAATCATCTATGGAGTATATAGAAGTCTAGTAGCTAATATCTATTATAGTATCTAAAGAAGGGCCAAAATCTTAAAGAGTTAAAAGGTTTGTAATGAAATATATCCTTGTGGAAGAGCGATGGCCTGGAAGAGACATATGGTTTTGAGGAAGCTGAAGAATTCATTAGAAGCATATTTTAATCTTGTTTGAATTATATTATATCAATAGCCAATATTTATAGTAGAAAGTTTGAGATCCCTATCTAAGGAGGTTGAAGTCATAGAGTATTTTCTTGGAGATCAAAAAGACAATCCTATAAAATATATGAGAGGCAAAGCAAGAAGCCAACACTAGGTGAAGGTCATGTAAGTGTTCAGAATAAAGAAAGAACCAAAGTAGACTTGTGCTAAGAGACCAAATAATTAAAAATCATGTGAAGCTCACCCTTCAAATAATACTATCATCAATTTCAAAAATCCAAAGTTGGAAATATTCATTGTCAAGGAATCTTGGTCAACTTACATTAGAAGAAATTTCAGCCTAAAAGTGGCATCCTAAGGAAAAATAACAAAATAATGGTTATGAATTTTGGAGAAAAAAGAAGAAAAATGCTTTCTTTAATTTAACTTTTGACTTATCTCCTTATAGATTTTGTTGGGCAACGGATCCCCTGCGTAATGGTTTTGGGGCTTAAAGCTCACAATTTTGGGTAACAGTATTGTAAAGGCTTTGTGAAGTGCACAGAGCGCAAAGTGTAATGATTCAAGTCAAAGGGTAGTCCGCTCTAAAATATTGTAATTTAATCTAGAATGTGTCGGCCTACCCATGGTCTACGAACCATGGGGATGTATAAATAGAACGAGGCTCTAAGTGTAGAAGGTAGCTTTTAGTGGAGATCTAAATTGTATGGGTGTTTGAAAGTAATATTCGATCTAAATTCTGGAAGTCGGAGTCGCGGGTCATAGTAGTAGAAGAGGCTCTACAGTTGTGTGCACAGAGGCCTAGTAGAGTCCACAATTGTGTGCGTAGGGTAGGAAGTGGATTTTAACTGGAAAAAGCATTAATAAAGATAAGTTGGTTTTGAAATATCGCATATCTGTTGTTCTGTTTCTGTTAATACATCTGTTTACAGTTTATGATTACACGAATGTCTATTTATGTGGAATGGTAAAGGAAAGCATTAGGGCCATTTGAGTTAATTCAAGATCTATAATACCAATAATACATACTAAGGGTAAGGGATCGAGACAAAGTTGCCTCGTGCTCGGTTCTAGGGATACGCAAAGCTACGTGAGATTGTAAAAGTGTGAAAGAACGGTTTGCGAACTCTCCAGACCCCATCAAGACATCCCTAGGGTGCGGAAACCTGGTTCTAGCACCCTCCCATACTACCTCAGGTGAGACCTCAGTCCATGCTCCGCGGACTGTTGCCGAAAGGGACAGAAGTTTCGAGATTTGTTTGGCTAAAACATTTATGAACCTGGGTTAGGCCCCATCAAGCCAACAAATGGTTCCGTTGCCAAGACCGAGATCTGCCTAAGTGATGTCTGATGTTGGAACACTGGAACCCTATGAAGAAAGAAATTAAAGATTGGTTGGATCAGAAGATTCACGAGTTCATAATACAGGAAAACAAAACCCCGCAGATATCTGAGAAGAGGTGGTTGGATCGCTACGTATATATGGAGATTCATGAGATCTTCTCTGCATCCTTCTCTTTAGAGATGTATGATTGGATTGTGAGGTTAGCTGACAGCCAAGGAAGGTATAAGCTCAATAAACCAATAGTGTTGACTTCGGAGTTGGTGCGCAAGCTAGAGACCTCAGAAGAATAGATCGTGCGGGCTATCGACCATTGGCTTGATTGGATAATAGGAGGGTTTATCACTGAATTTGTGATAGACACGACTATAAGCTATAGTGAAGCAGAAAGACATTTTCTCAAGGGACCGCGAGGTAAGTACATCAAATATTTGAATACCTGGATTAAGATGTTGTTATGTGAAAAACAAGTGATGCGAATACATTAATGAGTGGAACGACGTAGAGTGGAAAGGTCTATAAAGGTATCGAAGGGTTAGGAAACAGTTCTTTAATTTCACCTCTGTGAGTGAGTGAGGAAGAGTGTGCTTGGGTTTCTCCGAGGAGTGCGGTCAGTTTGATAAGGAAATGCATTCTGCAGTTACCATCCCCACGTACATCACCACCCACGCCACCTCGTTTGCCTCCATCTTCACCCACACCGCCTCCACCAAACCAGCAGTTCAACATGGTGAGCGCGATCAAGCTGCCTATATTCAAAGGAGTAGGGAATGAAGATCCAAATCAGTTTTGGTGTGTAGTAAGAGCAATGTGGGAAGCACACGGGGTTTCGAATGACAACATTAGAAAGGCCACATTGGTAAGCGTGCTACAAGATGGCGCGCTGACTTGGTATATCAAGCACTCAAATGATCACCCAAATGCAGGAATAGCGGAGATCCAGATCGCATTGAACAAGGAATTTAGTCGGTCGAAATCTGAAACGTAGTCAATCATTGGATTTAAGGAGATTGCGATGCTCCCCGGTGAAACCCCTTGGGATCTAGATCAAAGACTAAAAAGTATGATCTGCGAGGCTAATATGATGCTAACAGATGCGCAACACCACACATGGTTTGTGGCGTCTTTGACACCACACTTGAGGACGACGCTGTCACAGCAGAAGCTCTCAAACTAGGCAGAAGCATTGGAAATGGAAATGAGATTGCATGAGACGCTGATAAAAGACCCAGGGTTGGGAGTTCAACAAATTCACGCGCAGCTACAAAACCTATGCTTGGAGATGCAAAGTTTGAAGCAGGATAGGGTACCCCGACCAGAAGCACGCGAAGAAGTGTGGTGCATAAAATGTAAAAGGCCAGGGTCATGATAAGGATCACTATCCAGTATTTGCGAACTATTTGATGGGAGGAGGACCGATACCATTGAGACCAAGTGGGGCCAAGTGCAACACCCGCACTCTGGTGCGTGATCTATCAGGTGGGAGGAAATCACACTATGGACAACTATCACCTGTTGCAGAAGTATACGCAGACTCCGCAACAACTATTTTGTAATTTTTGTAAATCAATGGGTCACGAAGAATGAAACTATTGAAGCTATGAATTACTAATGGATCGAACACCTGCCTGTAGGATACAGATCGAGGCGCGAGGTCAGGATCAAGCCACAACCATAGCACGTGGTGGATTCCAAGGGTGCGGATGAGGACGAGGAGGAATGGGACTCGGACGAGGGCACAGACAGTTAATCTGCTACAATTGTGGAGGCCTTGGGCACTATGCGCATGATTGTAAATATGACCAGAACATGTTGTCCGTATTGCTATCAGTTTGACCATGAAGCAGTAGATTGCCCAACATTGATCGGATAGATGCACAAGAAAGGGGTTCTACAACCTCCTCCAACACAGAATATCCAAATGATGAGGTTGGAACCACGCAATGGAGACCCTAATGTGAACATGATACCCAGAAGCAGCGCGACCAAAAGGGAAGATAAGAGAAATCAACCTGAGGGTGATACGTGTGTTCGGAAGGCTCTTACAAAGGAACCTGGGTTTACCATGGAGCATGCAAGGGACACATTTATGGATGCTAAGAAGAGCTTCACAAAGCCTCTACTTCAGCTAGTAAGGATCGAACAGAGCCGGGAATGGATCCTTCCATGCTTACTACCTTTTTAGAGACATGCATGAAGCTGCTACACGACAATAAGGCAATTAAAGGACTACAAGAGCTGATCACTAGGTGCATAGGGCCAAGGGAACTACGCGTAGTTCGAAAGTTGGGGAAGCATGCCTTGCGCACTGGAAGGGAAATGCGATTGACGGCGCAAATTGGTGAATATGAGATGGATCAGGTCATCCTAGACCTAGGCTCGGACGTGAATTTGTTACCAAAGCAGACATGGGAATGCATGGGTAGGCCCGCGTCATAGTGGTCTCCTATTTAATTACGGATGGAAAACCAACAAAAGATCGTGCCCATGGGAAGATTGCAAGCGGTGATAATGGATATCGAAGTTGCGAGCACGTAGACTGACTTTAAGGTAATAGAGATTGTGGATGATAGTAACCCTTACCCTGCGCTATTAGGGATAGACTGGGCCATGGATATGAATGGAGTCATCAACCTGAAGAAGAGGAAAATGATTTTCAAGAAAATGTCCCTACGCATAGTAGTTTCGCTTGATCTAGCCAAAGGGGCACACTACACAGAACTTGTGTGCGAGGATGAGAGCAACGATGAGCTAGATTGCCTCTATCAAATAACGGCGCAAGAATAGGATTGGGTGAACCCGACTGAGGATGGAAGAATCTCATGAGAGCACAACAGTTCATGTACTTTAGATTCAAACAAAGAAATAGAATGTTGGCAGAACCAGTTGCACGAAGTAACAATGCTAAGTTGCAACATGATGGTTAGATCACTGCGATGCATGAGGACCGAAGCAAGGTAATTGCCAACTTATAATGGGGAGATAGGAGTGGATGAATTCTTAGACAAATTCGAACAGTCAGTACCAAAATAGCAAAGGTACGATGCGATGGAATGGGCGTTGAGTGCTACACCTACAAGATGGTGGTAGACACACCAAAAAAATATTGGGAACTGGCATGAATGTAGAAGACGGATGCACTTACGATTTGGAAGTCCCTAGCGCCAAAAGCAAGCCGGGAAGCCAGGGAAAAAAAAGTTTGTGTGGCCACCTATGTCAATGGATAGAGATGAGTGTTGGGCAAGCACATCACAGGCTGAGGATCAACCTAACACAGTAGCAGGAAAAGTGATGCACACCACAAATACCCTGTGACGAATCATTCACAAAGCTACGTGGAATAATGAATAAAGTTTACCAGGTGGGATGAACGGATTGGGACCTACACGTACTAGTAGTTCAATGGGCCTATAGCACCATAAGCAAAAACCAAAGCGCAATAGTATCAAAAAGAAAGGAAACCAGGAAGACAGAGAAGAGGCCCCAGACCACAGTAGGGACAGGACATGAGGACCTAGGTAAAATAATTAGGCAATTGCAAGAAGACCTTTGGGAGGGATCATGAGACTTTGTGAACTCGATAACGAGTGGACACAGCTAAGGAAGATAAGTGTGACAATCGATGAAGAAATTGGTGAATTGAACACTAAATTCATTCAAGCAGGCCGCGAGAAACTAAGCATGTTGGGATCAAAGCTAGCTAGCCCTACTACTACATTAGAAAGAATTGCGACCCTGCTATCATGGTTGCAATCGTACCTTACTGAACAAGGGAGTGTAACACATAAAGAAGAGTGTGACACACCACTATATGTAAGGGTATTTGAAGGGCGCCCGCAACCCACGCTAGAAGGTCATTGAATAGTGCGTCCCTGGGCCACGTGCCCACAGCGAAACTTGAAGATTGAGACCTCACGAACAACAACATCTCTCCAACAAAAATGCAACACCAGCTTCAACAAACATTGAGTATACTGGACCAGAGATCACAAGCTTACTACTCTTGCACAAAAAGTTCACACATTTGACCTCTCCGCTAGAGCTAAAATCCTATGAGGGGTTGCTTTTTGTTAACCTAGCAGAGCAGAATGAGCATCATCAGCTATGCGAATTAGTAGGGGCAATGGAGCAGTAGCTTGAAGAAGCATTGCAGGAGGCCAAGATGGAGCAACAAATATGTAGAAATTTATGAATAATATGACACTTATTCAACCGAGATTATCCTGATTATACACTATTGTGGAATACATGCATAATACATAATTTCATCTACGTTGATCATCAATTTAGCAGTATTCAGAAACATACACATGCGCACATAGAATCATCAAACACATATATCAACACAGTATGTATCTCAGGGAAAGCATCTCGCTAAAAACCCCAAACTATATGTATATTATATGATTGAGAACATGTAACAAACATAGTACAATACTCCTCACAAGTACTCAGTACTATCTCCACCTGTTACACACAATACAGCTCAGATCTGATCTCCAAATCTCCTCCGCTGCTTGCCTGCCTCCACTGCATAATCCTGCAAGAACAATAATTGATAACCAAACTCGTTCCAAGTTCTTTTTACCTTGGAAAATCACTCACACTGGAAATCACGTGAGCACAGGCTATAATCATTTGTTCTTGGCCACAATTCTCATTGGCATAACTCAATCCCACTGAATGTGCAAGATCTCATGCACAACTATAGTCACAACTGATAGTAATCTCAATCTCTAACACCTGTCTCCATTGAATTGTACATGCATTGAGTTAACTGATGTATTCTTCAATTGCATTATGAGTTAATAATTAGTGAATTAATTAATAACTAATTCACACAACTCATCACTTAGTCTATTTGCCAATTAGACTAAATACAACCAGTTCAACCAAGTCAAACTGAACACAACTCCATCAACTCCACCTCCAGCTCCACTAAACTCAACCAGTTGAGTTCTAACTGAAGTCCTACATGCAATAGCTCATTCAACCCATAGGTAACCACATGATTCCTTCTTTCAGCTACATGTGCCACATCTGTAGCTCCAACTGAGGTGTTCCAAGAGAATAAGATAAAGTTTATAGTCTAAATATTATTATGAGCTAATAATATTTGACTGCTCTATATTTAGACTTGACAGTGTCACCGCTGTTGTCTAAAAATATAAGTCCATCTATTTTTTCCAACTTGACCACTCATCCAGAAACAGCATCCTGCAACTCATAGACATGATCCATGTCTAAAAATAGACATAGTCTAAAAATAGACTATGCGCCATAATTTTCCTGCGGGCCCACTTAGTGAAGGCAACTCCTTTCCACTAAGCTCCATCATCTTGTTGCATTCTCAACAAGATAGTAGTGCGTCACTCATAGGGATGGAGGACCTCAGCGCACCTCGCCATACCAGCGAGTGACTTGGGACAAGTCATGATGATTGTGTTGGGGGCTTGTTGGGCAGCAGATCCCCCGCATAACGATTTTGGGGCTTAGAGCCCACAATTTTGGGTAACAGTATTGTAAAGGCTCCATGAAGTGCGTAGAGCATGAAGTGTATTGAGTCAAGTCAAAGGGTATTTCACCCTAAAATATTGTAATTTAATCTAGAATATGTCAGCCTACCCATGGTCCGCAGACCATGGAGATGTATAAATAGAGCGGGGCTCTAAGTGTAGAAGGTAGCTTTTAACGGAGATCTGAATTGTATGGGTGTCTGAAAGTAATATTCGATCTAAATTCTGGAAGTCAGAGTCACAGGTCATAGTAGTAGAAGAGGCTCTACAGTTGTGTGCACAAAGGTTTAGTAGAGTCTGCAGTTGTGTTAGAAGGGTAGGAAGTGGATTGTAATTGGAAAAAGCATTAATAAAGATAAGTTGATTTTGGAATATTGAATATATTTTGTTCTATTTTTGTTAATACATTTGTTTACAGTTTATGATTACGCGCATGTCTATTTATGTTGAATGGTAAAGGAAAGCATTAGGGTCGTTTAAGTTAATTCAAGAACTATAATACCAATAAGACATACTAAGGGTAAGGGATTGAGACAGCACCGCCTCATGCTCAGTACTAGGGCTATGCAAAGCTGCGCGAGACTGTACAAGTGCGAAAGAACGGTTCACAGACTCTCCAGACCCCATCAAGACATCCCTAGGGTGCAGAAACCTGGTTCCAGCACCCTCCCATACTACCTCGAGTGAGACCTTAGTCCGCGCTCTACAGACTGTTGCCGACAGGGCCAATAGTTTTGGGATTTGTTTGGCTAAAACATTTCTGAACCTGGGTCAAGCCCCATCAAGCCAACAGGTTTACACAAATTTCAAGTGTAGACACTCGTTGGATGAAGAATTAAATTCCACATCCAATGAGTACCCATTATGCATAATTTTGAGAAGACCCGTGTTAATAAAAATTGAAGATACATTAAAAAATCATGTTGAACACGCTTTTTTAATATATCTTCAACTTTTATCAATGTGGGTCTTCTCAAAATTATGCATAATGGGTAATCGTTGGATGTGGAATTTAATTCTGCATCCAATGAGTGTATACACTTGAAATTTGAGTAAACCTATAAATACATAAGCCAAAAATACAATTAAAAAAAGTAGTTTTTCTTCTTTTCCCTCAAAAATATTTACATATACCTCTTTTTAAATTTAAAGGATTTTGATTGGTTTACATACTATGACATGGAAATTACATGAAAATTTCATGGGCAATTTTAGGTTGAAAGTTTCTCTAATGGGTCAATTCTAAAAGCCTTTACATTGAAGGCCAAAGACATAAGAAACATCTTCAAAACAAAGGCCTAATACAATATGGCATTTTGAATAAATCCAAATCTCTTAGAAGAATATTAAACATATCATTTTTGTGCTAGTTAGAAGCCCTAGCTTAAAGGCCAAGGCTTCAGTGCAAACTTTAGAAGTTCAAAAATTAATGATAGGATTGTAGCTATTTCATAGTCAAGAGAAGCTATGGTTAGTCACCTTGTGAAGAGCATCTTGATTCGGAAATATCACAACATCAATAGAAGACGAAACACCTTAGATTATGAAGAAGGACTCGTAGAACTCAAACTTTAGTTGTGGAATCTTTGGAGCCCTCACTTTTGAAAATAGAAGGAAGATCATGGCAGTTGTGGAAGTGAATATACCTTAGACAATGAAGTCAAGGAGAGAGCTTTGCAACAACTTCCAGTGATCTTGGTTAGAAAAGGTATATAGTCATAAGGTACATGCTTTTGTTTTGCATTAAATATTTTAGGGTTTTCAATGTATGTCTTGATCATAGTGCTTGTAAACTTCATCTTTGGAATCTAAGGATTATAAACCCTAGATGGTGGTTGAAGTAGGAAAACCCTTGTCATGAGAGAAACATAACCCTAAGTTGTTTGTTCCCTCATAGAAACCTTAGTTTTTGGGGGTTTTTATATAGTCTAGGGTGTGTGGTAAACCCTAATGAGGGTGGAACTGGATGGGAATTTTGGGTTCAAACCATAGAATTGATGTTTCAAAGGGAAATATCTAGGAACTTAGGGCTTGGATAACAAATCACTAGGAATTCTCCCTCCAAGATGCCTTGGTATCCCTAAATTTTAAAAATTATAATCATGCTCTTGTACTTGTATATTTTTCTTGGTGGTGCTTTACGCTAAAATAATGTGGGTTATAATGAAGGAAGAAAAATGAGATGGATGGCTAAGAAAAATTGATCTTATGCCATGAAGAACATGATGAACGGAAGGAATTGAAAAAATCTTGAGGGAACTGATGAATTCCATTAAAGAAAAATTGATAGCTTGGTAATAAAGTTGGATCCTTGGGCATTCTAATAGACTCATGTGGAAATGGACCATGAAGATGTTGAGAAGACTATCATAATGAGGTAAGTCTGATGATTATATATAGTATCGGTTATCTAGTTAACATGTTTTTTTTCTACCTAGAAAAATGTTGCAAGGATAGATGATGACAATTGAGAAAAGTTCAACTATGTGAATGTTGAGGGAAAGCTTAACATATGGTACATGACATCTATGAATATCAAGATGTGATCATCTTGGGATTGGAAGGTAGCAATGTGAGAAGACAACCTAAAGGTCTAGAAGGAAGATCATTTTCGTGGGGAAGTTATAATCAACATGAAGTTTTGGAAGGTCCAATAGAATTCCTTAATTGATAAAGCCAACACCAAAGTGATGTGCAATATGAATGACCTAGAACCTATTGTGAGAATATGGCTCTATGGTATGTGATATCATGATAGGAAGACATTTTTTTCAATAGAAATAAAAACATTTTTTCATAAAGATAAAAGATGCTACATCTACAAAATTCTTAGACACTTACAACATTCAGAAGCAAGCTATGCCGGATATGAAAATAATTACAAGGTCAAAATAGGGCCAGAAACCCAACTGGAAAAAATAAAAACCAGGGAAAAAGCATCCCATGATACTAACAAGTTGGAAAACAAAAGCCCAAGACCAATAAAAAATAAAACAAAGCATATAAATATAGTTTCCAAAGGAAGCAATCAAGAAAGAAAATCGTCCATCACGCAAAAACAAAGGATCCAGAGGTGGTGATTGATCCCTGATAAAGGCATTTGAACCTAATCTGTCCAGGAAAAACAAAGATCTCCCTCTTGGAAAGTAGGTTCATCAAAAAATTCTTCTCTCGAAATATGTGTTAAAAAGTAATGGAGCCGAATCTTGTCTTCGTAGCTTGGATTTGCAGGAGCCAGTGGGATAGTGACGAAACAACAAGATATTCCTCTCCCTTAATCGAATCAAAAGTCACTTTTAATCCCCTGCCACTAAAATCTCATCCACCACAAGCCAAAAGGCACGTTTAAGGACACCCCATAGGGCCAAAACCTTTTCTCTCATATTGGAACCCATGCCCCCAGACCAAAAGAACTGATAATTCTAGGAAGGGCAAAGGGATATCCACGCCCCACATCCACACTCCCCACCAACTGAGGCACCATCGAAAAACCAATGAGATAGACATTGTCAAGGGAATTACGTTAAAAGGAATACTTGCTACTATTAAAAGTATGAGTATGAATACCCTTGGAGCTGTTATGTTGAAGCACCCTTTTCATTTGTTAAAAGGTTGTTTAGTGAAGTCCTTAATAGTTGGATATCCTATGGAACTAGAGAAGCAACTAGAGGGAAGAATTATAAGTTTATGGAGTTGTATTGACTGATGAAGACTAATTGGAAAGGTAAGCCAAGTTGTGTTGAACAATGGATTGGATAAACCTTGTGATAATCAATGTGTTGAGGAAGTTGTGTGATGAACTATCTTCAAGGAAGAATACAATGCAATAAGTAGTGGTGATCATGATTAAAGATGCAATTGGAGAACAACTCAAGTACAAGATAATGATTTATTAGGAGGCAAAGTTGGAATTGCACTAATAAGAGGAAAGCTACAATTACGAGTAGCTGAGACAAGAATGATTTTTTTTAAGTTGAGGCTCGTTGATGAAAATTCTCCCCGGTTGAGAGGTAGTGAGCATAAATTTTCTCCTCTTAGGTTGAGAGGGAGTAAGGTTGGAAATAAGTTCTCCCAGTGTCATGTACTATACCAGGACTAGCAGTCATAAGCCTAGTGCATGCATCACAGATAGGAAGAATGATTTAATTTAGCTTGGTTCTCTTTGTGCTAGGTACTGTGATGGATTGGGACTGGTGTCATAAGTCAAGTTCATGGACATGGATAAGGAGAATTTTGGATTGAATAAGCATCTTGGATAGACATTCTTGAGTCATGTAATGTGATGGATTAGGATGAATATCCTAAGTCACATGGACTTGATAAGAATGGTCTGATGGTAGGATTACTCCAGGTATCCTAGGTGGAGTATGTATAATGATGATGCAATATGGTTTCATATGGAATGCCTCCCAGCATTGTGCTCTGATCTTGTGAAAGATAGAGTGTACCTTTCAAGACCTTAGTACTGTGACAATGTTGAATATGATGAGTGATGCTTACCAATCTAGATCTCTTCTCATAAATAATTTTTCAAATGGAGTATTTTCCTTGTACTAGTTGAAAAATTATGAATTTCCGTAGTTAAGAGGGAGTGTTGGAAATTGTAACTAGTTTCAGTCTTCATAATTGTCATTTGTCTCATGTCATGATGTAATTATTATGCATTTATCTAAAGAATGAAAGAAAATTATTTTGTAAAGGATGGGTTTCATGTTTTTAGTCATTTGGTTAATAGGTCAAGTATCCATTGTATGTTTTTTGGTTTTTTTTATGTGTCATGGTCATTGTCACATTGTTAAAGTCCCTATTGGGCATTTGTATCAAAGAAAGAAAATATATTTTATAATTGTAAGTGTATAGTGTTTCTCCCAAGAACAAGTTGGCTAGCCTAGATTGAAGTCAGCCTAGAAAGTGGTTATGGACCCACTTGGAAGACTATATATAAAGATGGAATTCATCCTCCTTTGAGAATCAAGTAACTTTCACATCCTAAAGTCTAGTTTGTGGTTTGAAGAAGTAATAAAGGATTTGTAGATGAGAGAAAAATTCCAGCATAGGAGGAAAGAGATCAATTCCCTATCAAAGATTATTATAAGTATGTTTTATTAGAGAAAAGTTTACGTTGTTGTCCTTAAAGGTCTTGAAGAATGTCTGATTGGTCGATTGGTGCCTTGCAGAAGAGTGGGATGTCGTGTTTGGTCTTGGAAGTCTCCTTTGAAGTTGATAAGAAGAGTTCTAATTAGTTTTCCTCTTGGAGGGGTTTTTCCCTGACGTGGAACCTATACCTTGTGTTCATGTGATCTTTATTTATTTTGGCATTTATTTGATGATGAAGAAAATAATCATAATTAAGAAAGAAAAACATAAATATCACAGGTAAATGTCATGAAAGGAAAACATTAAATTCAATAAGTTTCCCTAATTTGTTTTCCAATGGTTTGAAGAGGATTGACTATACATATCAAGGAATAGGTTGAGGCCATTTTTGAATTTCAAGCAAAGACATGTAAATAATGCTTACAGAAAGAAATATATTCAACAAAAATTCGAGGTATATAAGAAGGGAACTTTTTACAATTCATGATATGGGAAGACAAACTTAGAGCACCATTACTAAAATTAGGACAAGTTAAAACATTTAACAATGAAATAAATCTATAATAAGGCTTAATTTATGCTTGCAAAGTAAATCACTAACCATTATTCCAAGATTTTCTTTGTCGTGGAGCACTTCTCAAGCTTAAATGTCTTCCAACTATAGGTTTTAACCATGTACAATTAATTGTTGCAAATAGATTCTTAATAAAACAAAAGGATGCAATGGCAAACACACACATTAACAAAACAAATTATCCTAGAAACCCAAATATAGGAAAAACAACAAGATTTTTCAGTGTATTATTTTTTAAGTATTATAATATAATATATATCCCATGACACCCTTAAACTGCCAATCTATTTGCCATGTATTAGAATACAATCATAGTTATTTAAATCAAACTATAAAATAATGGGCAAAACCACCATGCACCACAAAATCACTAAAGGATAAAACCATGTACTGAAAACCACCAAAAACATATCTAAAAATTTGGGCAAAAAATAAAATAAAATTGGGAGCACTAGCCATAAACTCCCTAAACAAGGGGGGATTATCCCCTCTTTTGACCCCCTTGCTATGACTTAGTGCAATGTACAACACATTAGGATAGTTTTTCCAAGAAAATAATACATACCCAACATTCTCCCAATTGTTTTTTTCTTAGCACACAAGGGTTATAGTAGTACATGATTAGCAACCCAAGGAAATAATGCCCATTATTTCTCTACACCAAGGGAAATTCTTAGTGTCACTGATTTTATTAATGAATTGACATCTTCAAAGTGCCCACCTTCACTAGTGACACTTTTCCTTCAACCATATCTCTCACAAAATGATATTGAGCATTCCTATGATTTTTCTTAGAATGGTATGTTGGATTCTTTGCTAGGAATATTGCACTCTGACTATTACAATCTATCCTCACAACTCACTAGACCAACCTAAAACTTGAACACAAACTATGCAACCATATTACTTCCTTGCTTGCATGAGTGAATGCCATGTATTCATCTTCTGTAGTTGAGAGTACCACTACAAACTGTCTCTTACTCATCCAACAAATTTCTCCTCCATATATGTTAAACACATACCCACTTGAAGAATTAAAACAATTTATTTAAGTTCTATATTGAAATATTTATAAGAGAAATATAAGTTTTTTTTTTCATTTTTAATTACTTTATCTCTTTAAAGTTGATATAAAATTACATTATTTAACATAGACATCAAAATATTTTATTTATAACTTCAAGAAAGAAAGTGAAATGTTTTTTCAACATCTCTTTCATATTGTATTGTAATATTAACAACAAACCAAGTGAGAAAAATGGGAATGAATTATTGATGTTTTATAATGTTTTTAATTAAAACTAACCAAATATATATAATCATTTTTATTTTTATTATAGCTAACATTATTTTTCTATTTAGGTTTTTTTTTTTTTAAGGGACGTGTCAATTGTTGAAATGTGTAGCTTGGGATGTACTCCCACAGTACCTGGGGTAGTGGGTTTGTGAGGAGTTGACCCAAAAAATGTGGTTTTTGGACAATGTACCCAAGTAGTGGGCTTTGAACCCAAAGTTTTGGGCGCGAGACCAAGATGAAAAATAATTGTTTAATCATTGGATGCATGAGGGGCACCCTTGAAGGGCTAAAGGGTACCTAGGGCTTCGATGGTGTGGGAAAAATTCAAATGAAAGAATTATATTTCTATACCAAATGGAATTTGAGTAAGTGTTTCTTAGGTCATCTTGAGCATATATGGTGACCCTTGGTGGCTAATGGATTCCACCATGAACATTATAAATAGAATTATAATTGAGCTCATTTGGATAAAATTCAATCATCTTGTGAAGAAATTTTCCTAACAAAAGTTGCAGACCCTCATGAAGGTCGAGTAGAAGGAAGAGGGTGAATTTCTTTGTGAATTTCTTATATGATCTAGGACATTGAGGGTTGGACATGCACCTTGAAATAGTTTTGTGGTAGCATTGTTCTATTTTGTGGATGAATCAACTAGGGTGTGTTATGTAGTATTTCAAAGAGGGTGGTATCCCTGAATCTCAAGTGAAGAAGGTCGTAAAGCCTTGGTTAATGACTCATTTTTGGGAATATTACCCTTAGACTTGAGCATAGAGGATTAAGCACAAGGTCAAGGCTTAGAAGGTGTGACTGCAAGAAGAAATAAGGCATGAACTAAGGTGGGTGTAAGTGGATCAAACCCTAGTATAAGGTAGTCACAATATTATGGATTAGGTTCGAGTATTTCCTCAGTATGGTGCCACATGTCTGAACTTTTTGAGGCTTGAGAAAAATTCAAAAAGGTATGTATTGTGGTTGTGTCTTGTGTAGATGATTGAAAGTACCATTGGTGCTTGTGTATAGTGAATTGGAGGAAACAAAATCATTGTGTTGTTGGAGTTGACAATGATTTTGTGTGTGAATATTCATTGTGTTGTAGCGTGTGTTGAAAGTCCCTAAGCATAGTGGGGACATGGGGCTAATCATTATTGAGCGGACTAATTTTTCAATGCTCAAAGTACATTGAATGAAAGAGGTTATTCATTGTTGTGTGGCTACTTGGTGAAGCCCTTGGGTTAGCCATTTTGGAGAAACAAGAGGTATGAAAGTGGGCATCTTGTAGAAGACCCTAAGAGTAGTGACTTTGGTGGAGCAAAGTTGGAGTGTAAGAAAAGTATGTGAGAATACCTATTTTAATTCTTCTTGGAGAATCATGAGGATTGATAGAGGTAGTTTTATGAATTGAATGTGCAAGTAATTCAAAAGTTGTAGAAGACCTTGTGAACAATAGTGGCAAAGGCATTGGAGCAACAGTGTCTTCTGCAAGACAAGTGGAAAAGGACCTGCTAGGTGTTCAAGATACATGGATTGAAAGGGTTGGTGTGAGTGCTCCTACACCAAGTAAGTCAAGTGTATATTGTTCAAGGGGAGATTGATGGTCATGTGTTGTTGACGTCAAGCCCTAGTTTCCTTGTATTATGGCTAATTGTAATGGTCATGATATTTGGTTTAGAAGTATTATGTTTGTTGTATTAAAATTGTAATATAACAAGTTTTGGGTTGTGTAAATTTCTTGTGTACATTGACTCATTGTTGTACATTTTCTGTTGTGAAAAGTGCTTGTCTTGTGGCATTTTAGTGTGTTTGTGATCTTATCTTAGACATATACTTGATTCTAAAGTGTTAAGGAAAAATCAACATGTAATTAGAGCTACTTTATATGGACAGATGAATTAGAGTGTACACAACGTATAGCTCAATAGGGAGTTGGTTGCCTTGTTGTTCAAGGACTAGTAGCATGGTGAAGTTGGTCATGAGCTCGACGTAAAATGATAGATTGGATGGCTTGTCCAGAAACAATTCTTGGAAGGAAAGGATCAAGCTGGTGTTGTTGGTGAACAAGATTTAGGAGTTTGCCAACAAGGAGATAAAGAAATTGACATATCCTAAGGATTTGGAAGTTTATGAGGAGTTGGATGAAAAGGAAAATTTGATCATCCTAGATGGTGTCAAAGGTTACTTGATATCTCATCTGACCAGCAAGAACATTGCCCATGAAATGTGGAAATTTCTTCAAGACTTGTTCCAGAATAAGAACGAGAATCAATTGTTAGCATTGAGAGAGAAGTTGAAGAACACTAAGATGTTGGATGGTGAACATGTGGATCTGTATCTAGTGAGACTTACTCAAGTTTGAGATGAGCTTGCTACCATTGGAGATAATGTTCCTGAGTTAGATATACTAAGGAACTCTTTGAAGGGCTTCTCTAACGAATGGAATCCATTTATCAAAGGGATTGTCACTCGTAATAAGATTCCAGATTGGAACAGGTTATGGGACGACTTCATCCATGAAGAACTACAGGACAAGGATATTCACAAGAAGAAGAAGTCGTATGATGATAATGTGACTCCTGCAGTGAATATGAAGGGAAAGGCAAGGAAGGACTTATGCAATTTGAAGCATTATACATGTGGTGAATATGGTAATTATATGAGTGAGTGTCCGTGGAAGAAGAAGGGAGAGAATGAGAAAATGAAGGGAAGGAGGTAGTTAGGGTTGCTACATCTCTTGGCGTTCTGGATGGCTTCTCAAAAAGTTTCGAGTAGGACTTTGCTCTAATTTCTCATTTCTCTAAGGGTGTCATCAATGAGGTTTCATGGTACGTGGAAAACAGATTGTTGAAGCATATGAGAGGTTCACACAAAATTTTTGAGACTATAATTGAATGGGACTCAAAGTTGCACATGGAGTTTAGTGACAAGAGTTATAAAGTTTTCAAAGGTTCGGGTGTTGTGCCATTCAAGATGTAGTTAGGTGGGTTGTTATAAGTTCAAGATGTATTGTGGGTACCAAAGTTTAAGTAAAATGTGTTCTTTGTCTCAGTGATTGAGGTGAAGGGGTTTGAGTTATATTCCAAGATAGGAAAGTGATGCTCAGGTGCAAAGGCCCTAAATTTGTTGGAGCTATCACTGGAGTTAGGGATAATGTTCTATGTTGGCTAATGGGTAAGCCTATAAATCAAATAAAGAAGTAGGTTTTTGAGACTTAGAGGGATTCAAGTTTGAGCGAGAGTATGCATGTTCAGAGGGAGAATATGCAAACTAAGAAAAGTGCATGGTCATTGGGGAGTAAGGATACGTCTACTGGAAAGAAGGAACCATGGAATGACATGAAGGCATTTTAGGAGAAGATGAAGCAAGAAGCTTTTGGTCATATACACATTATTGAAACTAGTGTGATTCATTCTACATGGTAAGTTATAGTGGTGAATGCCAAAAGATTGTGCTAATGTCATTGACAATGACGAGATCCTTCCAAGCAGTGGAAGTAACTCCCTTGCTAAGAGGGAGTGTTTAAATGTGTAGCATGGGAAGTACTCCCATAACCCCTGGGGTACTAGGTTTGTGAGGAGTTGACCCACAAAATGTGGTTTGTGGGAAATGTACCTAAGTGGTGTGCTTTGTACACAAAAATGTGGGTGCAAGACTAAGGTGAACATTAATTAATCATTATATGCATGAGGGGCACCCTTGAAGGGCTAAAGGGAACCTAGGGCTTCAATGGTGTGGGAAAAAATCAAATGAAAGAATTTTATTTCTATAGCAAATGGTGTTTGAGAAATTTTTGCTTAGGTCGCCTTGAGCATCTGTGGTGACACTTGGTGGCTAGTGGACTCCACCATGAACACTACAAATAAAAGTAGAATTGAGCCATTTGGATCATCAAATGCAGTCATCTTATGAAGACATTTTCCTAAGACATTCAAAGACCCTCATGAAGGTCAAGTAGGAGGAAGAGGGTGATTTTTTTGTTAATTTATGGTCTAATATAGGATGTGGAGGGTTGGTGTTGGAAATAATACTGAGAGGGGGGGTGAATCAGTATTATCAAGTCAAATATTCCTTTTTCAAAATCAAATGATATACGCTACTTCAATTACTTAAAACCGCGTATATACACAACTATTCAGAAGAAAACCCGCGTATACAAAGCAACCTTTTAATTTACTTTATCTTTCTGATGATGATTGTTAATCTGTGTTTCAGAATCAAATAACCAGTAACCAGAAATAGTAAAACAGAGAAGAAAGAAAATCACACACAAGAACACAAGATATAAGGTGGAAACCCAATGTGGGTGAAAACCACCTGCTGTAATTCGTCTCTATCTTCTTTTAAATTAGAAACTTCTTTTACAATGTACTGGTGCAGTCCTTTACCAGTACGCAGGCTACAACCTGTAGAGAGATACAACCCTCTCTCATTCTCCAGTTTTCTCCTGGAAGGGAGCTACAACCCCCTTGGCTCTTGCACTAGCCAAGATACTAGTACGTAGGTGCTGGCCTACAGAAGGCTACAACCTTCTCTTTCTTCCAGGGACCACGTTTCATAAATTTTCAGACTGGATCCAGGAACATCAATCAATCATCAAGAATTTATTCATCAACCAATCTCCTTTCCACCAATTAGATCTGAATCAAGTAGTTTACTTCTCTGACAGCTATACCCAAAACACAGTACCAGAAACCACACACCAAAAACTGAACCTAGAGCACAGGAGCAATAAATAGAAGCGGCTAGATCACAACTCAAAACATATACGCTATTTCAATAACCTGCAACTTGTGTGCATATGCTTATGTGTGTGGAACAACCTGCGTATACGTCGTTTTCATTCACTGGACCAGCGTGTATACGCGCCTTTGCTTTACTGAACTTGCGTACAGATCTATAAAGGATAATTCGCTCTTTCAAATATTCAGAATGCTAATTAACCCAGATTATCAGTGTTATTGATCAATCAAGCACCACATATAACAGACCAAAATCATACACAGATACAATCATTAAAGCTTAAAGATTATGACCCATCAATAGAACTTATCCTTCTCTTTGTGCTAAGGTTCCTCCTTCAATCAGATCCAGATCTGTACCATAACCCGATTACGAGTATTCCAGATCTACTGCTTTATCAGGTATTCAAAAATATTCAGATCATACTTTGCCACATGATCTCCTTCCTCTTTTATAGTCTTGCCTTTCACAATACCATGGTGCAAAACCATAACAATTCAATACCATGAACCCAATACCTGGTATCAACACATCTGATGAGACACCATGGTCCAAAACCATAGGTTCAAATACCAAGGACTAACTACCACGGTCCAAAAGTAAGTTTTCCAACATATACGCGCTTTTGTAACGTCTAACCCGCGTGTATACGCGTCTTCGTCTAGATGAACTTGCGTATATGACTTTTCCTTCATTCTGAAAGCCTGAACTGAGATCTGTTACCAAGGAGAGTTACCATCAAGGACAACACCTGTGTCATAGCTCTAAATCAGTGCCAATAATGCCAACAGTTGGATGTGTGTCTTGAGATGGTTCTATGGTAGCATTGTTATGTTTTTTGGGTGAATAAGCTAGTCCAAGTTATGTATTATTTTAGAGATGGACATAGCCCTAAATCTCAATTGAAGAAGGTTATAAAGCCTTGGTTAATTATTGGTTTTGGGGAATATTACCCTCATATATGAGTGCAAAGGATTAAGCATAGGGTCAAAGCTTAGAAGGTTTGACTGTAGGTGAAAATAACGCATGAAATGAGGTGGGCATAGGTGGATTAGACATTAATCTGAGGTGGTCGTAGTACTATGGATCAAGGTCAATTATTTCCTCAATAAGGTGCAACAAGACCAAGCTTACTAAGACTTGAGTGGAAATTAAAAAGGTATGTATTGTGGTTTTGTCTTTTGTTGATAACTGAAAGGATCATTGGTGCTTGTGTACGGTGAATTGGAGGAAGCAAAATCATTTTGTGTTGGTAGAGTTGACAGTGATTTTGTGTGTGAATATTCACTATGTTGTAGTGTGTTGAAAGGATCTAAGTATAGTAAGTACAAGTGGCTAATAATTGTTGTGTGGATTGATTTGTTAATGCCCTAATTAAATTGACCTACAAGAGGTTATTCATTATTGTGAAGGCTAGTTGATGAAGCCCTAGGTTCAAACATTTTGGAGCAATAAGAAGCATGTCAGTGGGTAGATTGTAAAATATCCTAAGAGTAGTGACTTTGGTGGAGAAAAGTTCTAGTGTGAGAATAGCATGTGAGAAGACCTATTTTCAGTATTCTTTGGGCAACAGAGGATTGATAGAGGCAATTTTATGAGCTAAATGTGTGAGAAATTTTGAAGATTCAAAAGACCTTGTGAGCAGCAGTGGTAGAGGCATTAGAGTAGAAATACCTTCTACAAGATAGGTGGAAAAGGACTTGCCAGGTGTTCAAAGTACATGGACTGAAATGGATGGTGTGAGCACTCCTACAGCAAGTCAAGTATGTCTTGTTCAACGTAATATTGATGGCCATGTGTTTTTGTCATCAAGCCCTAGTTTCCTTGTATTAGGGCTAATTGTAAGGGCCATGATCCCAGGTACAGGAGCCCTATGTTTGTTGTATTAAAGTTGTAATATAACAAGCTTTGGGCTTTGTAAATTTCTTGTGTACTTCATTGATTCTCTATTGTACATTTTTCATTGTGTAAAGTGCTTGTTTTGTAGCATTTTAGTGTGTTTATGATTGTGTTTTCGACATAGACCTAATTTTGAAGTGTCGAGGAAAAATCAACAAAAACTCCACGTTGAGCACAAATGAAATCACACATCCCCTAATCCTACGCTATAGAATGTGCCTCTTGACACAATAAATATGAAATAAGAAAAACCATCTATAAAATAGTTTTGAACCATTTAAATTTTCTTTAGATTCTAAGTTACAATTACGAGACTGATTTTGAATTTTGAAAGAATTTTGAGAGGAGGATAAATCTATTGTAGTAGTAACCGCTACCTCTGTATCAATTAGTTAGAATAATGGTTTCAACCATTCGCCCAAATCCATCATATATTCCACAATTCAATTATTTATCCATAGAATCTTACATTTCTATATGATATAAATAACCATCAACACCCAAATCATACTGCATTTATAAATTTCAATATGGAAGCAACCATGATTTTTAAAACACTGGATTCAATCATTACATTATATGCATAACATTAATGTATATATAACTATAACATATGTTGGAAGAGTAATTCCATTTTACTTAGTTAAAATGAGTGATAATTCTACTATTGGCTAAGTTCATAGGTTCATAATTCAAGTAGATGTTTGCACTTCTAAGCTCCACCTCAAGAATGTACAAGGTCATGAGTTTTCTTGCAATCTCAAGTAGTCTTCAAGTGGAGGGTGGATCATTCTCTTTGCGGATGTGAACCTTTGAACTCTTTTTCAACTTGACCAATGTTTCCAACTCACTATTAGGTTTCAACTTTATGTCTCTAACCTCACCTACCTTTTCTCAATTTCAAATTTTAGTTAGACATTTCAATTCTATGTTCCTTTCACAAGGAGGGTTCTCAAGAATATCAATTTTTTTTAATTTTTAATTTCATTATTTTAATTTCATGCACACTACCCCACTTTAGCGTTGGATTTTATTTATATTTTATTGCCACTTTTTCTCATTTAAAATAGTATCCCCACATGTTTTAGGATAGCTAGATATGTAGTTGTGTTATATTTCCTTTATTTTAATTCTTTTATCGTTGGATTCGAGTCTATTGATGATTTCCTTTTTTCAAGTCATCTAGCTTTATATTTATATTTCACACAACTTATTTATGTTTGTACCCTCTAACTTCAATGTTAGTCCATAATTTTGAATTCCAAACTCCTCTATGTTTTCTTGCTACCAAGTGATGAGCCCCATAATTGGGTAACTTATTACGCTCATTTTGCCTAACTATTCTTCGTCAATCCACCATTCATAGTTTATGCATGTTTTTTGAGTATATTTATGTTAGTTGAATGAATGAGGATAGTCACTTGACCAAGAAGGCTAACATGTGGTTATTGCAGATTTTTGGACAAGTTTTGGACCAAGGCCAAGCAATTATGAGCCAGATGACAGCCAAGCATGAAGGAACAAGGGTGAGGATTCCTAGGAAGGGGGTTTCCTACATTAAATGGCCCCTTCCTCGAAATCTCCACTCTCAACTCATATTTCAGCAGGCCACCGAAAAGGATTCCCAAGGGCAGCCGAGCAGTCTTGTGTAAAGTGACTGATCACTGGCAGTTTGAGCAGCCGAGCCCCTTGAGTTAAGGAGGGTGATTGGAGACCCTCATAGTGCATAAATAGGAATGCTTCCAACCTTCGTAGGTTACTTTTTGAAAAGTTGTATTTTGCACTATAGTGTTGTTATTTTTTTCAACTCATTTTGTAGCTACTGTTGTACAACTTTCTTTGTGACATGGTTATTTTTTAGTAATGGAAAGCAGTTTCATTTGGCACCAGTTCTTAGCTTTTTCTTAGGAGCGTGTAGCTCTTGGGGTTGGGCCCAACCCAAGTGCCAAGGCTTCCTTTGTGTACTGTTATTTGTTTTTAATGTCTTTGCAAAATAATTTCTGTTAAGTAGATTAAAATCTTGCTGGTTACCTAGGTCATTGTTGATGATTAAAAAGGCTTTTCATGTTCAAATTGATTTGATAATAACAGAGAAGATCTTTAGAAAAAGGCTATCAAGCACCTCTGATCTCACCTCTCCCTCAGTGGGACCGTGAGCTGGGACGAAGGTGTCCTTGCCGCCACCAAAAACACTATCTTTGCTTCATCATGCAATTATTAGTGTTAGATTCTCATTTGCAGAAGTTGATACTAGTTTTGGTTACATGCTCAGGTTCATGATTGCATAGTTTCATAGTTATTTCACATGATTTCGTTGCAAATAAACTTCTATTCATTTTCTTTGCTGTTATCTAGGTCAGATTAGGTTAAAGTAACTAGGTCCTTGATTTTCCGAGTCTTTGTTCGTTCAGTTTGAGAAATAACTTGCAGAGCACTTGTAATACTTCTCTATCTGCCTGTACTCCATCAATCCTACCTGCTCCATCCTCTAACTTGGATTCTTGCCTTACGATTGCCACATTTGCTCGCTTTTCCCTAATTTCCATATTTTTGTGCAACATTCTCTACTCCTCCTTGAACAAATCCAACCATCCTCATCACTCCTCAGCTCCATCCACAAGGTCCTGGACCTCCTCACACCCTCATCTCACCTCCATACCCACTTCTTCACCTTTCTTCCTCCATCAACCCTCCAAAATTCCCTTTCGGAACATCCTGTAGAAATTACAGAACATCCTGTAGAACCCCTGCAAACTTTCTGTAGAAGCTCACGAAAGTGGTTTCTTAATAGCCAAACTATCTGAAACTCTTTGGAAGGGTGCTAGGGACCCCTTAGGCCCTCTTCTCACCTTCCCAACCTCCTACAAGCACCTCGCCAGTTCCATTCCTCACCTCGCCTCTGCATAGTCAAAAACAGTTAAAGCACATGCACAATAATTCTGACAACTTACTCAAAAATACAAAAAGATGTCTTTTTTAGATTTTACTGTAGAAGTAGCTTAGATACATGCATTTTGCCTTTCTAGAAGTCAATGGCATCTCTTTCAAGTAGCTTTCATCCTCTTTCTTGCATCAGTAGGGCTAGCTGGTAAAATTAGGGTGTGTTAGAGTTTGCATTTCCTTTCAGCTTTTCAGTTTCTTTCTGAAAGTAGATTAGCCTCCTTTGAGTTAGATTTCGTCCATCAGTTAAAAAGCTTCTTCTAAGAGCTCATAGAAGTTGGATTAAGCTCCTAGCGGACTTGTGCCAACTGACCAAGTGACAGCCGCGGCAAGAGCTAGTACTTGTGCATATAGCACCGTCGCTTCCAAGTTTGTTATGAACTACCGGGTTGATAAATTAAAGAAGGGAGTCCCAGGAGTTGCACCATTATTGCTGCAATACTGGGGCCCACCCTCTTTCTGGTGTTGTTGTCGGGGAAGCATCAGAGTATTTGTGATTACTGCGTTTCTTCTATTTTCTACTACAACCTTCTGCTAAGTAGTTTATTTCATTTCCATTCTACAATTTCATTTCCGCAAAAGTAGACTAGACATTTCTTGCTTTCCAAGACTAGCATTTCAATTCTGCAAGCATAGATTAGCATCTCAATTTCGCAATTTCAATTCTCCAAGTGTAGATTAACATTTCAATTTCGCATTTCAATTCTGCAAGCATAGATTAGCATTTCAATTCCTATAATTTCATTTCAGCAAGATAGATTTTAGTTAGTTGCAGTTCAATCTATTTCAGTTTTGCAAGTACAAGTAGAGAAAAAAACAAAAGCAACCAAAAATATTTCATTTCATGCCTCGTAGGAACAGAGACAATACCAGAAAATTCTTACCCAATGCCCCCACCACATCACAGAGTCACCCTTCTCTCTTCTTTGGTAGCAGTGATCCAGAAGAACCTATAGGTGAACCTCCAGAGATATACGAAGATCCTATAACAGAAGAAGAGCAAGAGAACATCCCGCTTGAGACCATGACTGAACACAAAAACGGTATAGGAGATGAGGAGAGAATAGAAGGTGTCTTTCCCATCTAAGATACCAATGGGGACATGAAAATGAAGAACATAAGTCCCTCAGCCTTACCTCACTTCCATGGGTTGACCACTGAAGACCCTGATACCTTCTTGTTTGAGTTTGTTGTCCTTTGTCGAACTTATGACTATGCCGAGGACGAGCAAGAGTTGAAACTCTTTCCTTCTACCCTCAAGGATGCAACACTACACTGGTGTTTGGTCAATTTAGTGTGATCTAAATTTCTAATTAAAATGTCAATCCGGGGTTCGTAAATTGACGAAGTGAAGTGTACTATATGTACTAAATAACCATTTCCTAAGTCTTTTGTCGTTTTGGAGTTTTTAGTTTGTTTTTGGATTTATCTTTCCCTAATGTGTGATGGCGAGGATGAAAGTGAAGTATGGAGTATAGATGGTGATGGTTTCTACAGTGATTTTCTCAAACTTGAAAGTGCTCAAAAGGAAAGCTTTAAAACAACTAAACTGAAATCAATTCTTAAGAGGAAGTAAATGCATCAAA